>NW_020871948.1:0-7500 GCF_003789085.1 Penaeus vannamei
CAAAGAAAAGGGTTAGGAACTTCAGGAACCGATAAGTGCCGAAAATGGATGAGTTTTTAAAAAAAAAAAAAAAAAATGGAAAGGAACTAAATTTATTTAATCGCGAAACTTGAGCAGGTGGACAGACTTAGGAAGCAAGACTAGTGTTGCCTTGAAATGTCTAAAATTCATAGCCAGTCTTTTGATAACATTGCAACGATGCCTACATACAGTTCTCGTTAAATTAATAAGAAAATCACGTCAAAATAATTATCTGTGACTCTTAGACGTAAGTTGTGAGATGCGAGAAAAAAGACGAACATCTTTAAAATTGCAGGTTTTAGAAAAGCTAAAAGAGTACAGTAAACCACAATACACACACACACACACACACACACACACACACAAACATTCTAAAACTCGTAACGTAACGATTTCTAATAAAAGAACAATGAAAATACTGAGAGAAAGAGTAAAGAAGGGAAAGGAGAGGAGAAAAAAAATACATGGTTACCAATTTTCTTGAGAGAAAACCTTCTCTACCCTTCATATATCTCAAAAATTTTCCCTTTCTCAACATTTCTTCTCAAAACCTTTTTAGACGTTCCGGATGATTCATGTAACTGTAATTCGATCAGCGGGAAATCTTGCCCCTGATTTTCCAATGATCTTGAAGAAGCTGGTAAGGATCTTGACCTTCTCCGGAAAGGTCACTTTTCGGAATTCACTCTAGACCGGACTGGTTTACGTCGCGCCGGTCGAAGTGTATGTGAAGGTTGAATATTTGATGGGGTTTTAGAACAGCATCGATGTATAAATATTTCTGTCTATCTTTCTCTCTCTCTCTCTCTCTCTCTCTCTCTCTCTCTCTCTCTCTCTCTCTCTTCTCTCTTCTTCTTCTCTCTCTCTTTCTATCTCTATCTATCTATCTATATTAATATTAGTATCTATATCAATCTCTGTTTGTTCTGTAACTGTTTGTCTGTCTCATTCTCTGTTCATTCACCAGTCTATCTATCTAGTATTTACGTCTTTATCCCGATCCTCTGTCCCATCTGTCTTCGTTTTGCGTGTTTTATTTTTCTCGGTTTGTTCCTTAAAGTTCTGTCGATATTTCTCTCCTCTCTCTCTCTCTTCTCTCCCTCTTCTTTCTCTCGTCTCTCTACTCCCTCTCTCTCTCTCTCTCTCTCTCTCTTCTCTCTCGCTCTCTTTCTCTCTCTTTCTCTCTCTCTCTCTCTCTCTCTCTCTCTCTCTCCTCTCTCTCTCTCTCTCTCTCTCTCTCTCTCTCTCTCTCTCTCTCTCTCTCAATATGATTAGTTGTAAATTCAAATTTTCTGAAAATTAATCAGACAAACAGGAAGGAATGTGAATGAGAATAGTAGAAGATGCATAAGCAAATCAGGAATAAAACGGAGATAAAAAAGCGAGAACAGGGTATTGATCGTAAATATGCAACAGATTCGCAATGAAAAATTGATGACATTGTTCTCCGCCCATCATCCGTAATTCCGGCTTTCGTCAGTTTTTCTTCCCACTCTTCTGCTGATTCTTTCTTTATAATCGTCTGCCGTTTCTATGTCTCTCGTTCTTGGTCTTTCTCTATCTGTCTATGTTTGTTTGCTTGTTGGTGTTTTTTTTTTTCTCTCTTTCATTTCTCCCTCTCTCTCTTTTCTCTCTCAATCTCTGTCTTCTCTCTCTTTTTTAATCTCTCTCTTCCTCATTCTAAGCCTCTCTTTCTCCCCTCCTCCCCGCCCACACCTATCCCTCTTACGTCTTCCTTCCCACCCTTACCCGATTCACTCCCACTCCCTCTCTCCCTCTATTTCTCCCTTACTCTCTTCTTTTTCCCTTCCTACCTCCTTACCTCTCCTCTTCCTCCATCCTTCCCTCTACCCCCCCCCCCCCAGCAACACACCCACCCAACCCACCCGCCTTCCCACATACCCACCCATCCCCCACCCCATTCCACCCCCCCAATCCCACTCCCTATTCCCACTCATCCACCCCATCCACCCACCCCCATACTACACACATCCAACCCTCCCCATTCCACCCCACTCTATCCATCCCCATTCCCACCCACCCCCACCCCTCCAAACACCCATCCTACTCTCCCCAATCCCACCCCATCCTACTCTCCTCCTTCCCACCCCTCCCCCACCCCCCACCCCCATCCTACCCTCTCCACTCCCACCCTATCCCCCACCCTTCCCACCCCCATCCTACTCTACCCTTTCCCACCCATCCCCACCCCTTCCCACCTACCTCTCCAAATCTCACCCATCCCCACTCCCCCCAAACCCCTCCACCCCCATCCCGCACCAACATCCAACCCCATCCCCCACCCCCCCACCCACCCCCACCCTTCTGTCGCAAGCCACCCAACAATTTATCTTCACTCTCCTCCGAGGCACCGAGGCGAGCCACCAATAACACGATCCCTTGTGGCGACCCGGATCATCACCAGGGCTTTCGCTCGCCTTCTCCTCCCACTCCGGGGCTTTGGAGAGGGAAAAGAGTCCAGCGGGGCAAGGCGCATAAGGGGCAAGGGGGCTCCAGGATTTTTACATTTTTCTTCATTGTATTGTTTGTTCGTGAGTGTGTTCATTGTTTGTTTTGTTTGGTTTGGGATGGTCTGTGTGTTTTTTTGGTGCGTGTGTATTGTATTGTTATGTTTGTATTGCGGTCACGTGATCCTTGCTTTGTTGTGCACAAAACAAAAATACCGCCACAGGCACATAAATCTTCACGCTCCCTTGTGTTTGTGCTGTTTGCCTTGTTTATTTGTTGTCTTGATGTTTGTATTGTATTGTTTGTGTTAAGTTTCGCGGATGTGTGTCTTGTTTGTTTTGCGGTGTGTAAAATGTTGTTATATTAATTATTAATATTATCCTTATCATATCATTGTATCATCGTTAGATAATTTACTATTATTCATAATTATCACTATCCTTATTATTGTGCTTATTATATTGAATTCATCATCTCATAAATATATTTAAAAAATATAACACAATAAAAAATCAACCCATTTTAATTTTCAAAAAAAATCAATTACTTACTATTATTGTCATCATTATATCAATCAATATATAAATCATCATATATTCATTATTAAGTATCATTCATTCAATAGTAAATGAAAATAAATTATATCATTAATCAAATATAATCAACCAATTATAATCAATAATCTATCACTATTATTATCTATACATCCATATATTAAATATCAACTTATCATTATCATATCAAATATTATATTATACCTTACTTGTTGTCAACACTTTTTATGGTGTTACTAAACACCACTCCTTATTGTTTCATTACTATTAGTAATCATTATCCTTCTTTCATTATCACAAGTCTTTAACTCATTCTTCACTACTATCTATTACAATTAATATTGCGCAACATCAGTCCTTCCATAACTTTTATGATGAGTTGATGATTCTGTATAAAGACTGAGTGGTATAATGATATACTCAGTATCAGCTTATTATCATTATCCATTAACTAGTAATCATTGGAGTGAAAATATAAGTAGGGTATACTATACTATTATAGTATAGCTAAGCAATATATATAGATATATAGTGAGTGAAGAGTCGTGCCCCTAATAGAGGCTATAATAAAGTATTACTTACGTTACTAGTACTCCACTGATATATAATATAAATATATATAATATATAGGAGGTATAGTAGACAGTAGAAATGTATTATTATGACATAATAGTGATGCTAAGTAAGCGTAGGGAATATATAGATATAAACATTCAGGAAAAAAAAAAATAAAAAAAAAAAAATATAAAATACTAAATACGGAAATAAAGAGATATTATATAATAATATATATATTCAAATAATATAATATAATGTAATACAACATATAATAGGGATAATGGTGGATAAATAAAAAAATATATATACATAAATTGATTTAATCATAAACTAATGTATATAATATTATATAGGTATATAATATATATATATAATATAAAACACTACAAGATTATTATGGATGAGGTATACAGGTATATAATTTTAAACAAGATAAAGCAGACACAGGACTAAAAGATATAACAAATAGTTAAGGATATATATGAGACAAGATTATAAAAAATACAGACAAAAGAATACATTAAGCGGTTCAAATAACTTATAAGCGACTATATGAGTCGTCTCACTATACTCCGCGCTGCTATCATCCGTCAGTATAATCGAGAGGAGAGGACTATTATATATATGTACGTATATTAAGGAGTAATAGTATAGTATGTAGCGCATTTGTATATAGCGTACTCCATGCCTACGAGTGATAGACATAATCTAATATACATTCAGGTATAGTACTATATTTATACTGTACCTTCACATATATAATAGTATATATATATATATAATATATATATTAAATATTTTCCTACTCTTATATATATCCTATATATATATACATATTATAGTTCGTTTTTTTATACCGAAGTGCGACGTCAGCAAGTTCTGTCATCAGATTTTGGTCCGTTATTGCGTTTGCTTAGAGTTTCTTTTTTGTTGTGTGTACCTGATTGTTACCGTGTATATGATAAATTAAAAACGACAAGAATCATTTATATCAATTATTTCTACAACGAGTACGTCTCTCTCTAGCCTAGAAGTCATGTACTAACCGCGACGTTAATATAATGGTGTCGTATGTTGTGATCTCTCTAATGCACTACAATCCGCGAGTTCATACGGAATTTTAACTATAAAGTCTAAATGCTATTCATCAGTTACTCGCCCTAGCGCCTTGGCGTGACCTACAAGCAGCCGGGAACCTGTAAGAAATTACCAAAAAGAAGGGCTAAACTAGCTATGTGGAATTCGAAGTGCATTGAGTCGTCTACTTTACTACCCTCCGCCCAAGGCGGTGTGTTAACGCTTTCACAAGACCATCAACCAGTGTAACTCGGTAGAGTAAGAGGAGGTAATTTTTTGTGTGATATTTCGCATTGCATGTGTTTACCTTTGCAGTCGTCTTATCTTGATGCTATTATTGTGTGATAGTACACTAGATCCGCTGACTACTTATATATTGTGTCATCTCGAGACGTGTTGAGTTAGATTTACTTATATATCACTGGTGTATTTTCTGATTCACTTATTATTAATATTACTCATCTAATTATCACGATTAGATTAATCAATCGATGGATCTATTATAATCGAACGGTAACCACACCATTCATTATAACTCCCTATATGCACTCTATTATTGTTACCTCTGCCTAGGAGGATATAGTTTTGGGGTAGCCTGCGGCTACCCAGTCCCATCGTCTACGTAGCTTTTTGATGAATTAGCAGGGGAGAAACTTGGCAAAACGAGACGCTATGGGCAGTGAAACTATGGGTACTATTAACCGAATGTCAACAAGATTTATTACGTCACACTAAGGGTGGGTTACGTTTACTGGACTGTCCATTGAGTGATGAAGATGGTCGATGATAATGTTTCTTCAAGTTTTGCACCCCTATTTTTATCTGCGGATACCAGTAGACACTATTGACCTTCCCGCAGATCGGGCACATGTTCACCCCTATTCCCATGATCGATGATGAAAATCGACGAATATGATGAGGGTCACCACTTGGCCCTGGCCCAAATTACGTAGACCTGGAACCTAGAACCATCTCCTCGTCACTCCTCACACCGCCGTCCCCTCCCTCTCCCCAGCACCGCTCAGCATCCCTACCAAACACTCACAGCATGATAACAACCAGTAAATGAAACACGGCCCCCTACTATCTCTCACGCCCATCAACTTACTCCCTTCGTATGTATTTACAACCACTCACTTCTGCGCTCTATACCCGCACCCCGCGTTTTCTCTACATCGAGCACCCCGCCTCCTATCGCAGCTACGACCGGCCCCTGAATGCTTGCTGTCTTTTCTCATCTATTATTCTGTGCATTACTCTCCTCTCCCTTATCACATCGTCATCCATGGAATTATTATTCAGTCCTATGTACACGTACGTATCATTATTATTAATTATCACTCTCCAATTACTGAATTATAATATATTTATAGATTACTATAATTTTTATTGTTGATCTGATTTTATTATTATTTAGCCTACGCTCAAAGAGGTTATGATTATCAGTAACATTGGTTCATTAGTTGTTTGATATTGTTAATCACAAATAACTTAAAAAAAACAAGAAAAGGTTGATGAATTAAGTTGGTTTGTCTTAGCCATCACTTAGTTGTTCATTAAAATTCTGGTGGGGCGGCATTCATGAATCAGGGCCCGGCAACCCTAGTTATATCCGACTTACTAAGTTCATTATCTGGTAATTCGCACCCATCACCTCTATCATCAATTATTATTAATATAAATCTTTCGTGTAGTAAGTAAAATCATTGTAACATATCTCTAGTTATCATTAACCTGTATGTCTTGCTTCTCTGTTTCTACTTAAAGTTTTTCTAATCTTTTATTAGTGAGCACCAGCATTATTATTCCATTCATTAGTTCATGTCTATCCTAATGTGCTTTTATCATCATCATCATCATTATAATATTATTATTATCATTATTGTTATTATTATATTAATTATTATTATTGATTATCTATTATTATTATTAATTATATTATTTGCTAATCATTAATTATTCATTATTATTCTACGGTATTCCATTACTTTTTATTATTTATCATTAGAAGAGTTATCTGAGTTCTGCGTCAATTATTTGTTAACTGGGTTGTTCCTTTCCTCAACCGGTATTAGCATACATCTATTATTACTGTTTCAGTATTTTTATTACTTTTGTTATTAGAATATCATCAGTGTCACTTATTCATCATTTCGGTCGTGTATATTATTTGTTATCATTATTATAATGATATCAATAATGATTATTATCTATGCATCCATAATAATCATTATCATTATGTATTATCACAGATTACTATTAATTATCATTCATCTATTATTATTTATTATTCATCATCATCATCCGTCATTCATCCTCATTATCATAGCAATCATAGTTATTGTAATAACTATAGTACTCTTAATTATTACATCATCATCATTATCGACTCTCATTATTTATCCTCCGTATCCATCAGATTATCATCATATTATTCACCTCTTTCAGCTTCTATCTATCATCCATCTTACCATATCATCATTGAGTAGTGTTTAAGCATCATTATCTGCTTATCTTTCATACATATATCACCACCTCATAATCTCTTTCTCATCCTACTCTCTTTCATGCATCTCTTTTCCATTGCTCCAATACTATTATCCTATCTACTACTACTCCTAGCTCATTTTACCCTCCACTCTTTATTACTATGCCTCCTATAATTATCTTTATGTCATCTTCACCCCACCCCAAGGCCCTTCCTTTAACATCATCTCTCTTGCGACCCCTTTCTTCTCCCTAATTAGTACATACGGCAATTATTTGTACTACCAATTACATCACCTCATTATTGTTATTAACAATCATTATATTACTAGCA
>NW_020871948.1:60000-62500 GCF_003789085.1 Penaeus vannamei
CATCACTCTCTGAAACACACACCTCCTCGTCCGTTATCACGGCGTCCACCAACGCTGATACGCGCAACAAGTAAGTTTTGATTGGGAAATGAAATTGGTCCGCGAGAGAGTAGAAGTTTGACAACAGGTCCGCGTGAATGTCGCCAGCGCACTCAGTGTAATTGGGACCAGCGACGGAGGTGCTACGCTCGTGGGTCTCTACGCCGTATTAAGCTTTATGTTAATGCAAGTTTACGCGGAGTTAGGCTGTGTTAACGTTAGTCTCTAGGTCCTGAAGGGTTAATGCTGGTTGTATCCTAAAGGGTTAATGTTGCTTCCGGTTGTTGTAAAGGAACCGGAAAAGACGTTTGTATGTATGCACATATTTTACCATATTTGCGGGTGTTTGGAGACAACTTTACATATATGACTGTAAATATAAAAAAACAACCAAAACAGATATTTAGGCAAATGCATATGTAGATACATTATATAGGTACATAGAGAAACATAGATATAAAGATAGAGATAAGAGATTTTAAAGAGAGAAAGAGAGGGGGAGAGAGATTTGACTGAGAGAAAGCGAAATATGGATGAGCGCATGTGTGCGTGTGCGTATGTGTGTGTGCGTGTGCGTGTGTGTAAGAGAGAGAGAGAGAGAGAGAGAGAGAGAGAGAGAGAGAGAGAGAGAGAGAGAGAGAGAGAGAGAGAGAGAGAGAGAAGAGAGAGAGAAGAGAGAGATAGAGAGAGAGAGAGAGAAATATTGTCATACATGTGGCTGGAGTTTAAAGGTGATGGCCGGGACTCTGGTTGCGCTGCCTCTCAAACAAAGAGATGTGGCGGCGCGGTCCGACCTGGGGACGCCATGTCACTGTTACACTGCTTTGCCATTTCACTGTTTTGACGATTCGCTATTCCAGTCCTTCTCTGGTGTGAATTTCCCTTTTTCTTTCACCGGTTTGTGTTTTTTTTTCTTTTTGGATAATTGATTGTGTTTCACTGTTTTGATGTTGGTTTCGGGGTCTTGGTGTTTCGGTAGAAGCTTCGCTGTTTCAGTTTCAGTTTTGCCTCACGTCGCGTCTGTTTCGTCATTGTGGAACTGTATCATTTTGTCACCGCTTTACGCTTTTCCTGAAGTTTCGTTGTGTGAATTGTCCAATAATTCACTGCTCACCTCTTTCAGGACTTCAGTGTTTGTTCAGTATACTATCACCATTTCAGTACATCAGTGTTTTATTATTCTCTGTGTTCCATTGCTTCACTGTTAATTCTCTGTTTCATTGCTTCTTTGTCTCTTCGTGATTCCGAATTCATTCAATTTTAGTTTGTTCGTATAATAAATTTTGTACCTGATTTCACTTATCTATGTGTTGTCATTTGCATTTTCACCATTTCCCTCTACATCTTCGAGGCTGAAGACCACCTGCATATATATATATATATATATATATATATATATATATATATATATATTATATATATATATATATATATATATATATATATATATATATATATATATATATATATAATATATATATATATTTATTCTTTTAGTGAAGGTGATCATCGGAACAGCAGACACTATTTGTCACTACATTTATCTCTAATAATCATCCTTCTCATCATTTTCTTAGTGTCATTATAAGCACCATCCCAATCCACGTCATCTTCACCACCATAATCTTCACAAGCATCTTTATCTTCATCAGCGTTATCATCACCATCTCGGTTCTCCTCTCCATCATCATCATTATATTTCACCGCCTTTATCACCGTTCTCCTTCACATCATCATCACATCAGTAGCCTTCCAAAGTATCCTTATATTAGACTTTACAAAATCCAATTTCATGATCAAAATTCATAACCTTTTCCTTATGATTATGGCCAAGGGATCAGATGTATGTTTATATAACTATATTGATTTATTGGAACTCGAAAATCAATCATTTTCGGTCTGATACTCATCATTTGTGATGAAAGTGATATGACTTATTTTACTATTATTGTTAGCCTTGATTTATCTTCAAAAGTTCTTTGCCTTATTATCCTCATTAAATTATAATAATGGTGATGATAATCCTGATTCCTGTCCCCATCAACATCACCATCAATGATAATAATGATAAAAGTGATAGTGATGACAACTACAGCATCATCAACAAAGTCAACAGCAATAATGATGATGATGATGATAATGATGAAGATAATAATGATAATGATCATAATAATGATGACAATAATACTAGTCATGACGATAGTGATGACAAAAAGAAAATAGTAATAACGATAATATCATTAGTAATAAATATTACAGTAATTAAAAATGGCGATACAAATGGTAATGATGAAATTGATAATGATAATGATAATAACGATAATGATAGTATTAATGATAATAGTAAAAGAGCAATAGTAATAACAATAGTAAGAGAACATTGATAATAATTACAACAATAATGATAATAATGCTTATGATAATGCTTAATAATCCTAATGTGATTGGTAATGATATTAGT
>NW_020871948.1:80000-85000 GCF_003789085.1 Penaeus vannamei
TCCATGATAAGTATGTGAGACCCTGTTACGGTCTTCACTATAGTCCTAGATACCCAGCTTTGGTCTATCACAGCTTGAGGAACTAGAGATAGATAGGGCCAGGGGAAGTGCAGCCTACCACGGAAACAATAATTATAATGATAATGATAATAAAAATGATGATGATAATAATGATAGTAAATATGATGACAATGATGACAGAAATAAAGGAAAATAACAGTAATAAGGGTAATGATAATGATAATAACAACAGCAACAAAAATAGTTATGATAATGATAATGATGATGATAAGGTCAATAGCAACATGATTGGTCCAAATAATTCCATTCAAAAAACAATCATGATACTGATAATGATAGTAAAAATATTATTGATTGTAATGATAGTAATGACGATAACAGTGATAATAGCAATACTAATAATGGTGATAAGAATAATGATAGCAATGATGACAATGGTAACAATAATGAGAACAAAAATAATTGTAATGATAATCATATTTGAGATATATATATAATGATAATGATGATTATGATAATTGTAATGAAAATTAGCATGCTAATGATAAAGGTAATAACAACAGTAGCAATGGTAGTAACAATACAGTTGATAATGATTATATCATTACAATAGTAAATAGTATCAATAGTAACAATAAGAGAAATGATAATAGTAATTAATAATATAATAAATAATAATAATAATTAATAATAACATAATATTATAATGATAATAGTAACAGTAATAATAGAAATGATGATAATAATAATAATAATAACAGTAATAGAAATGATAATAATAATAATATAATAATAATAATAATAAAATAAATAATAATAATAATAATAATAATAATAATGATGATAAATAAATATAATAATAATAATAATAATAATAATAATTAATATAGTGATAATAATAATATTATATTATAATAATAGTAGTAGTAATAATAATAATAATATAATAGATATAATAATAATAATGTCAATCATGATGATGAAAATTATAATAATGGCAATGATGATGAAAACAATACAAGTAAATGATTATGATAAATATTATAATGTAACAATAAAGAAAATCATAAAAAAATATGATGATAATCATGAAAATAATGCTAATAGATGTATAAATTAATGATGATAATAGTGAAAATAATAATGCTTATGACAATAAGGATAATAATATTAATAATAATAATAATAACAATGATAATAATAATAACAATAAAAATAATAGTAATAATGATAATAATAGCAAAAGTAATAATGATAATAAAACACATGAAATAATAATAATAACAATAATGATAATGATGATAATAAAATGAATATAAATAATAATGATGATAAAAAATAATATAAAATAATGATAAAAAATATCTAAAATGGTGGAAATAATTAATAATGAAAGTGAAAGCGGTAATGGTGATGATAATAAAAGTAATCATCATAGTAATGAATGTAATAATAACAGTGATTATTATGATACTAATAAAAATATAAATCATAATGATAGTAACAATGACATAATGATAATAATCACTACAAAGCGATAACACTGATAATGATGATAATGATTATGATGATGGTAATAAAGAAAATAATGATAATGATGATGATAATAAAGAAAATAATGATAATGATAGTAATGATGATAATAATGATAATAATAGTAATGATGATAATAATTATAACAACAATTATAATGATAAAGAAATAAAAATAATGATGCTGATAATGATAGTAAAGATGATGACAGTAATAACGGTAATAAAAGAAAATAACAGTAATAAGGGTAATGATAATGATAACGATAATAATAATGATAATAAGAACTACAACAAAAACAGTTATGATATAGATAATGATAATGATAAGGACAATAGCAAATATAATGTTGAGAAAATAATAATAATAACAATGATAATGATAATGACAATATTTGAATCAATTATAATCGGAATAAAAATAAATATAACAGTGATAATGATCATAAAGATGATGATGATGTAATACAATAACGTAATAATAACAATAATAACGATCATTATAAAGGTAAATAATAATGATAATATAATGATAATGATAATGATTAATGATAAAATGGTGATAGTGATGATGATAGTAATGATAAGATGATGATATGATATAATGATGATATAATATAGATAATGAAATGATAATAACGAAATAATGATAATGATAATGATTGATTGATGATAATGATAAACAATATAACAATAACAATAACAATAACAACAACAGAAAAAATAATAAATGATAATAATAATAATAATAATAATAATAACAATGATAATAGATAATAATGATAATGTAATAGTAATAATTAATGATAATATAATGATAATGACTAAAATGATAAAACTAAAAACAACACATAATATAAATAATGATAATGATGAAATAATAATAATGGTGATGATAATGATTAATAACAATATCATCATTAATCATTAATTATTTATTGTTATTATGATAACAATAATACTAATATTGATACTAATACTAGTGCCAACAATGATAATGATAATAATACCAATATCAATAATGATAATGATAGTGATAACATTAATTATAATGATAATGATAGCAATCACAATAAAGATAATAATGATTATGGTTATAATAGTAACAACAATAACAAAACATATAATAATGATCATGATAATAACAATAACGATCAGAATATTTACTAACCTATTCATTGTTTTAAATATGTAAATCCTTACTTCCATATACTTTACATATGTTTTATCTTTCTCCCCACTTATCTACCTATATATCAATTTTCCTATCCATGTAAATCCCTCTATGATTATAAATTCTACTGTATGTCTGCCTATTTGTCTATCTATCTATCTTCCATTCGACCTACTTATCTACCATTCTATCTTCCCACCTTCCTATTTATTTTCCTATCTTCCTATCTATTTATCTTTCCATCAACCTTTTTTTTCAACCTTTCTAACCATGTATCTCCGTTTTTTATCAATTCTTTTGAATATCTGTTTATTTATCCATTTTCCCATTTATTTACCGTTTTATCTTTCTATCCACGCCCCCATACTTCAAACATACTTCTATCTATCTATCTATCTATCTTTTTATCTAACAATCAAATCTATTTATTTTTCCATATATTCTTCATATATTCTTCTGTACATTTATCTATCTTCCCATCTATCTGTCTACCTCCCTATCCATCTTTCTAACCATGTAAAAAAAAAAAAAAAAAAAAAAAAAAAAAAAAAAAAAAATGTACATGTAAAAAAAAAAGAAGAAAGAAGAAGAAGAAGAAAAAAAAAAACATATTCTCCTGTACATCTATTTATTTATCTATCGTTCAAGTACGGAATATCATCGCTCGCTGAACAGATTCCCTCGCTCCCAAACTGAGACATTGGCACGGCTCGTTCTGATGGCTCTTTTAACCCGCGGTTCGTTATAGGTAGGTAGGCCACTTAAGGCACTGTCCCCTCCCTTCCCCTCCCCCCTTTTCCCTCCCCTTGTCAGAAATGTAACCCTATTCCTCTTTCTCTTTTGTCTCTCTTTCCCTTCTCTTTTTTTTTTTTTCTTTTCATTCCCTATTTCTCTGTTTTTTTAATTTTCTTTCTTTCTCTTTCTTCTTTCTCTCCTTTCGCTCCTTCTTTCTCTTCCTTCCATCCCCATTTCTCTGTTCCTTCCTTCTTGCTTCTCTCCTTTCCCTACCCATTCCTCTGCTTCTTCTTCTCTCC
Organism: Penaeus vannamei; assembly: GCF_003789085.1. NCBI lineage: Eukaryota > Metazoa > Arthropoda > Malacostraca > Decapoda > Penaeidae > Penaeus > Penaeus vannamei. Next base: position 83,762 of record NW_020871948.1, read on the forward strand.
CCTTTCTCCGTTCCTTCTTTCTCTTCCTTCCTTTCTTCTCTCGCATCCATCTTTCTCTCCCTTTCTCCATTTCTTCTCTTCTTTCTCTTTCTCTCCCCTTCTTTCTCTCCTCCCCTTCTCTTTCTCTCCATTCCTTCCTTCTTCCCTTTTCCCTTTCCTTCCCTCTCCTTTCCCTTCCTTCCCTCCTTCTCTTCCCTTTTCTCCCCCTTCCTCGCTTCCTCTCTCCTTTCTTCTCTCCTTCCCTTCCCTCCATCCTCTCCTTTCCTCTCCTTCCCTTCTTTTCTTCCCCTTCCTCGCTTCCTCTCTCCTTTCTCTCCTTCCCTTCCCTCCATCCTCTCCTTCCTTCCCTTCCCCTCCTCAAGTACAGGAGGCGGGCAGGTAATCACCAACATCCCCCTTCCCTTCCCTCCATCCCTCCTTTCCTCTCCTTCCCTTCCCTTTTCTCCCCTTCCTCCTTCCTCTCTCCTTTCTTCTTTCCTTCCCTTCCCTCCATCCTCTCCTTCCCTCCTTCCCTTCCCCATTCCTTTCAATCTCCTTTTCTTTCCTTCCCTTCCCTCCATCCCTCCTTCCTCTCCTCCCCTTCCTTCCTTCTCTCTCCTTTCTCTTTCCTTCCCTTCCCTCCATCCTCTCCTTCCCTTCCCCTCCTCAAGTACAGGAGGCGGGCAGGTAATCACCAACATCCCTTTCTAGTTGGTCTCTCTCTCTCTCTCTCTCCCTTTGGCGGCGTAAACTGGAAACGATAGCAGTGCCCCTGCCCCCTGCCCTCCCCTGCCCCCTGGTCCCCCTGTCCTTCCCCTTACCCTCTGCCTCTCTCCAGGAAAACCCTCCTTATACCCCTTCTTCCCCAACCCCCCTCCCTTTAGAAAACCCTTAGAACCTCTCTAGGAACCCCCATCCACCCTAGAAGAACCCCCTCCTTCGAACCCCCTACCTACCTTCCTCCCCCAGGGTGTGCGTGAGAGAGAAGAGAGAGAGGAGAGAGAGAGAGAGAAGAGAGAGAGGGAGAGAGAGAAGGAGAGGGAGAGAGAGAACGGGCTGGGGGAGAAGGGGTGAAGGGGGGAAGGGGGAGGAAGGGGGGGAGAGGGGGGGAAGGGATGGTCATTACGCATCATACAAGCTTGCAAATCAGGCAAGGTTTCTGGGTCTTACGGCTACAGATCACAGGGTTGTGGGAGCTTATTTGCAATTCCCTTTGACATCAAATGCGTCGAATTAGTCACTTTGATATCAACCTTGCGA
>NW_020871948.1:100000-101237 GCF_003789085.1 Penaeus vannamei
CTCTCTTCCTCTTTTTCTTTCTCTTTCTTGCTTTCTTCTCATCTACTTCTTTATCCCATTGTCCCTTTATTCCCTTCTTCCTTTCTCTTCTTTCTTTCTCTCCTTTTCTCCCTAGTTCACTTTTGTTTGTTTTTCGTTCTCCCTCTTATTTCATGATCTCCTCCCCCTCTTCCTCTTTCTCCTCTTCTTCCCCTCTTCCTCTTCTTCTCCTTTCCCCCCTCTTTCTCTTTATCCCCTTATCGCCATCTCCTTCTCTCCTCTTCTCTCCCTATCTTCCCTTTCCTACCCTCCTATTCCTTCTCATCTCCCCTTCTCCTCCACCCCCTCTTCCTCTCTTTCTTCTCTTCTCCTTCTTCTCTTCTTCTTTCCTCCCCCCCCCATCTCCTTCTTATTCTTTCTTCTCCTTCTTCATCTTCCCTCTCTTTTCTTCTTTCCTTCCCCCCCTTCTCCTCCTATTCCTCTTCTTTCTCTTCTCTCATCTCCTTCTCTCTTCTACTTTCCCCCCCCCTTCTCCTCTTATCCCTCTTTCTCTCCCTCCCTTTCCAATCTGATTCGCCAAACTTTTAATTAACATCACCTCTATTTTCCCGAGTCTTAATCCCTTTTCATTTCTCTAAATACGTATTGACATGATACGATCCCACAAAGAAAAAATAAAATAGTAGAATAGAAAAAAAAAAAAAAGGAATTGATTAATTACGCTATTTAATCTTCAACTTGTTTCTTTATCAAATTGATATGAGATACACATACGCCTGTACCTTAATAAGGGGGAATTGTGTTACTTTGAAACAATTACAGTTATTGTGCTTTTTTTTTTTTTTTCTTTTTTTTTTTTTTTTTTTTTTTTTTTTTGGTAACGGTGTGTTGAGGGAGAGAGGAGAGGAGGAGGGGGAGGAGGGAAGAGGGAGGAGGGAGGGGGAGAGAGGCAGAGAGGAAGGAGGGAGGAGGGAGAAGATAGGGAGGGGAGGAGGAAGCAGAGAAGGAGGAGGAAGGAGGAAGAGAGGGAGAAGGAAGGAGGGAGGAGGCTGAGGAAGAATGGGAGAATGGATATTTGGGGGTAGAATGGATAAGGAGGATGGGAGAAGGAAGGATGGGAGAAGGAGGAGGAGGAAGAGGAAGGGGAGAAGAAGAAGAGGAGAGGAGCAGCAGTAGCTCGGAGTCGGAGTAGAGAAGAAGAAGAAGAAGAAGGAAGAAGAAGAAGAAGAAGAAGAAGAAGAAGAAGAAGAGAAGCAGA
>NW_020871948.1:102095-114595 GCF_003789085.1 Penaeus vannamei
CTCTTCTCTCTCTCTCTCTCTCTCACACACACACACACACACACACACACACATACACACTCTCTCTCTCTCTCTCTCTCTCACACACACACACACCCACACACACACTCTCTCTCTCTCTCTCTCTCTCTCTCACTCTTTCTTTTTCTCTCTCTCTCTCTTCTTCTTTCTTTCTTTCTTCCTTCCTTCTTTTTTTTCTTTCTTTCTCTGTCTCTCTTCTTCCTATCTCTCGGAGTCTCCTTTTTAATCCTTCGCTTTCCTTCAGCCTCGACTCCCCACGCTTGCTGCATGTTAGAGTGATGCTGCCTCGTTTCACGCCACCCACCTCCCTTTCCTCCTTCCTCCCTCCCTCCTCCCTCCCTCTCTCCCTCCCTCCCCAATCCTTCCCTCCCTCTCCCCTTCCTCCCTCTCTTCCCTCCCTCCCTCCCTCCTGAGCCAACAAACCACAACAATACACACATCAACAGTTCATCCACCTAAACCAACGTCAAAAACCAAATACAATTCCATTCGTGAATGCTCCTGACTTGGAATAAAAAAAAGAAAAAATAAAAAAAATAAAATGTCACTGATACGTGATCTAGATGCCTCTCACACAATGCATGATTCCCAACTTCATCCCCAACTTCATTCGCGTTAAAAAATGATCAAAAGTAGAACCGAGCTGGTAACTGCGTGTGTGAAGGGAAATTATTAATAAAGGACCAGATTGATATATAAATGTTGATCGATTTAAGAGAAATATTGATGAAATCCAAATAGCAGCCGGGAGTCGTCTTCTCAATGTTTCATGGCGACGACCTGGAATCTTTACTAAAACATATGGCTGCGTATCGAGCTTCTCTTGGATGGCATTTGTTTCTCTCTTCCTCGTTCTTTGTCTTTCTTATTATTTTGATTCATTTCTTTTCTTTTCTTTCCCAATTTCTCTATTCTTCGTACTTTTTTTCTCTCTTCTTCTCTTAGTCAAGATTTAATCTCTTCTCTTCGATTCTTCCTTGACCTTTTCTCGTCTTCCTTTCATTCTTCCTTTCGTTACGGCTTCTTCTATCATTCCTTCTCTTTTCCTATACCATCTTCCTTTATTTACGTTTTCCCTTCCTTCCTTCTCTTTTCTTATACCCTCTTCCTTTCATCTTCCTTATTTACGTCTTCCCTTCCTTCCTTCTCTTTTCCTATACCATCTTCCTTTCAGTCTTCCTTTATTTACGTCTTCTTCCCTTCCTTCCTTCTCTTTTCCTATACCCTCTTCCTTCTCTTCTCCTCACAACCTTCACCCTTTCCCTTCGACAATTTTCCTTCCCCTTACCCAAAACTCCAACCTCTTCCTTCTTCCCCCCTTACCCAAAACTCCAACTCCATCTTCCTTCCCTTTCCCCATATCCTTCGCCCTCGCCCTTTCTCTCCTTCCCCCTATCCCCCCCAGCTCCCCTCCACTCCCTTCCATCACGGGCAACAGTGACAACACGCGAGTCTCCCCTCTCCCTCTACCGCTGTCCCTCCTTTTAAGATATTACCGCATAACTTCCCCTCTTCTCCCCCTCCCCCCTCACCAACTTGGATCCCCCCCCCCCACCACGACTTGGGACTCCACCCTTTCTTCCCCCCTTTTCTCCTACCCCGCTTGAAGCTATCCCCTCTCCCTTTCCCCTTTCTCCTATCCCTGTTCTGAAACTCCCTCCCCTTCCCCCATACTCCCATCCCCCCTCTCGTCCTCCTCACCCCCCTCCCCGCCTTACAATCCCCCTCTCTCCCTCCAATCCACCTCCCCCTTCCCTCATGAACCTTCCTCCCCCCACACCGCTCACCCCCCCCACCTACCATCCCTCCCTCCCCCGCTAGACACACCTCCCATTTCCCTGTCTCCACCGTCCTTCCATCACCCCCCCGTCCATCCCCACCCCCCACCTAACCTTCCTCCCCTCCCTTCCCCCTCCCCCCTCAAGACTCTCCACCGCCCCTTTCCTCACCCCCCCCCCCGTCCATCCCCCCCTAACCTCTCCCTCCCCCCCTCCCCCCCCTCCCCCCTCAAGACTCCCACCGCCCACTGAACCCCCCCCCTCCTCCCTCTCCATAACCCCTACCACACCCACCTAACCTCTCCCCCCCACCTCCCTCCCCCCACCCCACCCTCCTCCTAAACCTCTCCTCCCACCCCCCCCAACCCCACCCTCCCTCCCTCCCTCCCTCCTCCTAACCTCTCCCCTCCCTCCCTCCCTTCCCCCTCCCCCCTCAAGACTAAAGGCTTCCAAGCTTTTTTTTTTATCAAGGCTCCCGTTCTTTTTTTTTTTTTTCAAGCTCCCCGTTTCTTTTTTCAAGGCTCCCCGTTCTTTTTATTTCAAGGCTCCCCGTTCTTTTTTTTTCAAGGCTCCCCGTTCATTCCGCCTCGCGTCCCGTTTACTCCAACGACCCGTTTAAATATCGCCGCCGACGGAATCTCTTGTCGGTACTTTATGCCCCGTGTACGCCGGTCCGTGTACGTTGGTCCGTGTGCGTTGGTCCGTTGTCGCTGGGGCCGTGTTCGTGGCCCGTGACGCCCCGTGTGCGCTGTCGTGACTGCGTCCGTGTACGTTGGTCCGTGTGCGTGGCCGTGTACGTTGTCCGTGTGCGATGGTCGTGTACGCTGGTCCGGTGTACGTTGGTGCCGTGTGCGCTGGCCCGTGTACGCTGGTCGGTGTGCGGCGTTCTGTGTTCGCTGTCCGTGATATCTGGTCCGTGTACGCTGGTCCGTGTGCGTTGGTCCGTGTTCGCTGGTCCGTGTGCGTTGGTCGTGGTTGGTCCGTGTACGTTGGTCCGTGTGCGCTGGTCTTGAAGCTGGTCCCGTGCGTGGCCCGTGTGCGTTGGTCGTGTGCGCTGGTCCGTGTGGCGTTGGTCCGTGACGTTGGTCTGTGCGCTGGTCCGTGTGCGCTTTGTCGTGCGTCGTGTCGTTGCGGTCCGTGTGCGCTAGTCCGTGTACGCCGGTCCGTGTGCGCTGGCCGTGTGCGTGGTCCGGTACGCTGGTCCGGGTGCGCTAGTCCGTTGCGCGGTCCGTGTGCGCTGGTCCGTGTGCGTGGTCCGCGCCCGGTCCGTGTGCGCTGTCCGTGTCGTTGTCCGTGTGCGCTGGTCCGTGTACGCTGGTCCGTGTGCGCTGCGATCGTTGCGTCTGTGCGTCCGGTACGCTGGTCGTGCTACGTTTTGGTATCCCGTGTGCGTGGTCTTGTAAGCTGGTCCGATGTGCGCTGCCCGTGGTGCGTTTGGTCCGTGTGGCTGGTCCGTGTGCGTTTGGTGCCCGTTACGGTTGGGTCCCGTGTGCGCCTGGTCAGTGGTGGCTGGTCCGTGTACGTGGTAAACCGTGTAGTTGGTCCGTGTGCGCTAAGTACCGTGTATCGCACGGTCCGTGTAGCGCCTGGTCCGTGTGGCGCCGTGGTCTCCGTGTACGCTGGTCCGTGTGCGCTAGTCACGTGTACGGCCGGTCCGTGTGCGTGGTCTGGAGGAGGTAACCGTTGTGCGGCTGGTCCGTGTGCCGGGCCTGGTTCCGTGGATGCGCGCACGAGAGACTGCAGTCGTAAGGCTGTCGATGGACTGTGCGACGGTACCGGACAGACGTGTGCTAGAAGATGCGGTGACACCTCCGCATGTGCGACCTGGTCCGTGTACGGTTCCCTGAATGGATAGGAGCGCGTGGTGCGCCTGGTCCGTGTACGCTGGTCCGTGTGCGCATGGTCCGTGGTTGCGATGTGGTCCATTGCGGCCGACGCGTTCGTGCGCTGGTCGTGTTCCGTGTGCGCTGGCCCGTGTGCGCGTGGCTTCGAGTGCGACTGGTCCGTGTGCGCTGGTCCGTGTCGCCGGTCCGTGTGCGCTGATGGTTGCGCTGAACCCGTGTACGGCTGATCCGTGTACGCTAGTTTCTGGTTCCTGATTGCGCGCCGCGTTGCCGTCTTATGGTGGGCGGTCTTTTCCGAATCGTGGGTTCATTTATGTTTATTCTATTGTTCTTATATCTTTTATGAGAGAGAGGGTGTGGGAGAAGAGAGGGAAGGAGGGAGAGGCAATGAGAGAAGGAAGGAGAGAGGGAAAGGAGGGAAGGAGGGAGGGAAAGAGGGAGAGGCAATGAGAGAAGGAAGGAGAGATCAAAGAGAGAGAGAGAGAGAGAGAGAGAGAGAGAGAGAGAGAGAGAGAGAGAGAGAGAGAGAGAAAGAAAGAGAGAGAGAGAGAGAGAGAGAGAGAGAGAGAGAGAGAGAGAAGAGAGAGAGAGAGAAAGAAAGAAAGAAAGAAAGAAAGAAAGAAGAAAGAAAGAGAAGAAAGAAAGAAAGAGAGAGAGAGAGAGAGAAAGAGAAGAGATAGAGAGAGAGAGAGAGAAAGAAAGAAAGAAAGAAAGAAAGAGAGAGAGAGAGAGAGAGAGAGAGAGAGAGAGAGAGAGAGAGAGAGAGAGAGAGAGAACCCACATATGCATACTAACAAAAGAACCAGAAATATCATTCTCTCTCTTCCTTCAGTCTCCACATCCACTCCAAACACTTCCCATCAACAAAGAATCACAAAAAAAAAAAAAAAAAAAGGAAAAACTTCCCTATTCCTATCACGAACAAGAACACCGATACCCCCTCCCTCCCCCCCGTCTCAAAAAAAAAAAAAAAAAAAAAAAAAAAAAAAAAAAAAAAACAGACAGCCCAAATGAGATCTTAATAAGCTGCCTGATGACACGGCAACTTCAAATGAGGGAGGCGGGGGTCAGGAGGCGAGTTAATTGCCATCTTTATTGCCATGGGCGTGAGACGGCGACGAGACGAGGTCGCCATAAGATGAGGTCCTTTCGGAAATAACGTCTTCGCTGTACTACCTGAAGACGTCTTTATGTCTTAATCAGGTTCTTAACGGAGATTTATTTTCCAAAAATGCAAAGATAAGGACATTTCAAAGGATCCTGTTTTTTTTGTTTTTTTTTTATCTTTTTCATGTTTAAATATTTTTATGAAAGAAGAAATGTTAGTATTTATTTTTAAATGATTCTGTATTTTTCTCTTTATCGTTTTCTTTCTTATATTCTAATATTTCTATGTAAGAAAAAAAATAGTATTTCTTTTTTATATATTACATCTTAATGGCAATGTACTGTCCTGTAGCACACCGTATCAAAGTACACTACATGATTGTTCATTTCATATTCATATAGCTAGTATTACCCCGCCATCACTTTCACTAAGTTATACGCAAGTTTATTATATATAATAATTCTCAGCCATTCAGAGAGAGAGAGAGAGAGAGAGAGAGAGAGAGAGGAGAGAGAGATGTTTAATACAACACTAAGTAATTTATCAGGGAAGGAGGTTCTTGGCGTAACTGAAATTTTGTTGTATTTCTTAACGTTTTAAATATTCCAAAAATCAAGTCGTCAAATTTTGTAATATAAATAAAAGTTGGTATTTTCAGTTGCGAATTATTTTTGAAACTGCTCTTCGTGATCATAAACAAAGACATGCACGAATGCATGAAATAATAAGTAAATGAATATAGCAACAGAGAAACGAATAAAGAAATAACAACAAATATAAAGGAAAGTCTTAAAACTCACGTGATAAACCGATATGGTATAAAATCAAGACATGAAATCGTTTTGTACACATAATATGATATAAAAACTTTCCGATTAAAATTAAAGACAAAGAATCCTAAACCTAACTAATCTAACAGATAATCTAACGAGTTATTTCTAAGGTAAATTCAAAAGTAAAGAATATTCTCAAATAACGAGTCCTTTATAAGACCCCATTAAGAATTAATAAATATAAAAAGGATCATTAAACACTATTCTTAAAGGAGAAAGATAGAAGACCCCATTTATGGACTTCAAGCAGAGTCTTTTCAAAGCAGAGTCCGACAGACTCTTTTATTATTTTCTTTTATTATTTTTAGTGACAGGAGTCAGGCACAAAATCAAGATAATAATTTACCTGTTATATATCCTTTAATCTGTAGTTTGTGTGTTTGTTCAGCAAGTATAATGAAAAACACAGATATTTTTATTCATTAGTTCCTTTGTGATTTATTAACTTTAATATCATCCATTAATTTTCTATAATTATATATGTGCAGGTTTTTTTTGACACACTTGACTAAGTATAAAGGCTTGTATGATAAAGATTTTATATATTAGGTAATAATGACACTTCTAAAGAATTATGACATAATCAATTTGTTCGGAATGTAAACTACTAATGATTTTTGTAATTTTACATTATCTCTCTCTCTCTCTCTCTCTCTCTCTCTCTCTCTCTCTCTCTCTCTCTCTCTCTCTCTCTCCTCTCTCTCTCTCTCTCTCTCTCTCTCTCTCTCTCTCTCTCATTCTCTTAAAATCACCTGCCATGAAGTCGATAAAACAATGTTTATTATTCATACACATAAAACAAATACAAGGCAACACACACACACACACACACACACACACACACACACACACACACACACACACACACACACACACATATAAACAACCTCACCCGCAAAAAACAAACGTAAAGAACACTTACACACATGCAACCACACCATCGCCCTGTAATATACACCCAAGAACTATGCACGCTATGTATACACAAGCAAATCCCGGCCTTAGTGAAATCATACACCACGGGGCTTGAATGAAGGATTTAGGATCTATTTCTGCTCGTTCTTACTTGTCCTCTCTCTCTCTCTCTTCTCTTTCTCGGTCTCGTCTCTCTGTTGTTTGTCTCTCTGCTGTTCTGTCTGTCTGTCTATCTCTCGGTCCCCGGTCTCCCGGTCTCCCGTCTCTATCTCTGTCTCTGTCTCTTTCTCTAATCTATCTCTCTTCTCCATCTATCTATCTATATCTTCCTAGTTCTCTCCCTTCCTCCTCCCTCCCTCCCTTCATTTCTTCCCTCCTCCACTCTTCTTTCTTGTCGCTCTCGTATTTGTTTCTCTCTCTGTCTGTGTCTGTCTCTTTTTTTTTTGTTTTTTTTTTTTTTTTTTTCTTTTCCTCGTTTCCCCNCTTCTTCCTCCCTATCCCTTTCCTCCCCTTCCTCTTCTTTCTATCCTTCTCCTCCCTTCCCCCTTCCCCTCTCCTCTTTCCTCACCGCATTTCTTCCTCCCCTCCCTCCCCTTGCCCACTCTTCCCCTCTCCACCTCCATCTTCCCCCATCTCCTTCTCACTCGCCTTCATCTCCCTTCCTCTCCCTCCCCCTCTCCTCCTACCTTCGTAAACGTGCTCAGAATGGCTCTTGCAAGATCACGGCCGCACGCCACGGTGCACGTGCAAGTGATATGAGCGAGAGGGGGGTTCGTTTTGATAAGGAGGAGGAGGAAAGGTTGAGAGGGGAAGGGAGGGAAGGAGGGAGAGAGGAAGGGGGTAGGGGGAGGAAGGGGGGGGAAAGGGAGTGGAGGAGGGGAAGGGAGTGGGAGGGGAGTGGGAGAGGAGGATGAGGGAGGGGAGGGAGGAAAGGGGGGGAGGAGTGGGAGGAGGTAGGGGGAAGGGTGGGAGGAGGAAGGGTGGGAGGAGGAGGGATGAGGGAGGAGGGAGGGGAGTGGGAGGAGGGAGGTGAGGGGAGGGAAAGGGAGAGGGAGGGGAGGGAAGAGGTTGAGGGGGAGGGTGAGGGGAAGGGAGTGGGAGGAGGGAGAGGAAGAGGTAGAGGAATGGGAGAGGAAGGAAGAGGGGTAGAGAAGGAGATGAGGAAAGGAGAGGGAGAAAAGAGGAGAAGAGTGAAGGAAGAAGGGGAGAGAAGAGGAAGGGATGGGGGAAGGGAAGGAAGAAAAGGGAAAGAGGGGATAAGAGGACAGGGGAGGGAACAGATTGGTGGAGGAGGGAATAGAGAGAGAGAAGGGAGGGAATGAGTAAGGGAGAGGAGGGGAGGGGGTTAGAAGAACACAGGGGGGGGGTGATATAGTTCCCGTCTCTGATATTAATGATATGATGAGGAATAATGAAAATAATTGTAGAAAAAATTAATACTCATGGCAAAATAATTATGGTGATGTAATAAGGATAATGATTGATAAAATAATATAATGATGTAATGGTGATTAATAATCATAATGATAGTAATGATGATAATGATCATAATAGAAAAGATGAAAATGATGATAATAATGTAATGATAAAAACATGTTGCAGCGACGTAGAAAATACAATAGTGATAATGATACAAATATCATACTCATATTGTGATATCAATGAAAATAGCAAGATTATCAAGCTATATTAACATATTTTGCAACACAAAAACAAATTGCTACGTAATGTTTTATTTTCATTTTCTTGGCATTTTAATCAAAACTACACCGATTTTTGTTGTCAATATTTATTCATTCTTTAATCTTTTTATTATTTTATTTATCTTCTGTATTATTTATTCTTTTTACCATGGTTTTTTTTTGTTTTGTTTTTTTGCTATCATACTTGTACCATATTTCTTGTTATTGTTGATTTTTTTTATTGTTACTACTAATTACCTTTTTATTGTTATGGCATGAAAAAAAATATATTTGCTTCTTTTTGTTCTTTTATTCATTTTGACGACCACCCATATTATGTGAACAAAAAAAAAAGAATGTTTTCACTACAAAACCCTAAGCCTTAATTTGCATAAAATTCACGGTCACTCCTCCAACCTCCTTGCTCAAAAGAAAGGTAAATACGTCATTGCAAACAAAGACAAACACTCAGCCGGTTCTAAGATCATGTTGCAAGTTGCAGATGTGGAATTAAACTCTTCTGCAAAGTCACATTGGTTCTTATTACTTCTGGATCGTCTTGTGTTATATTGCAAAGTGGGGTTTGAATCTCTTGGCTAATTTTATTTCGAGGAAGGGAGGAAAGGTATTGAGGGAGAGGGAGGGAGGTTGGGAGAGGAGGGTGGCAGATATTGCGGGAGAGGGAGGAGGGGGGAGGAGGGAAGTAAGAATGGAGGGAAGTAAGAATGGAGGGAAGTAAGAATGGAGGGAAGGAGGAGAGAGAGAAGAAAGAGGGGGAAGAGAGAAGAGAAGAGAGAGAGAGAGAGAGAGAGAGAGAGAGAGAGAGAGAGAGAGAGAGAGAGAGAGAGAGAGAGAGAGAGAGAGAGAGAGAGAGAGAGAGAGAGAGAGAGAGAGAGAGAGAGAGAGAAGAGAGAGAGAGAGAGAGAGATTACCAGCAATACACATCTACATTTGCATATGAGAAATCTCCAACCAAATCTTCTATTACAATCTTATTCAAATCTCGTCGCGTATACATATATATGTCGTTCAAAAAATTTAATTCGTGGTAATTTAATTTCCTCATTCAACATGCCATTATCAACCTTTATAAATAATATTGATATTATTTTATTCCATACTAACCCATTTTGCCTCTTTCTTTCCAGGAGTTTTTTGTAAATTTTGAATATATATTATCTATCTATAAAGAGAGCTGGCTGGACAATCACCTATAATAAAATTAGAAAGATATTAAACAAGTTATAACCTACAAGAAAGTTTTATTTGATCTGTTAAAAAAAGGAACAAAAAAAGAGTGTTTGTGATTCTAGTCGTAGAGTTTAAAGATGTTGAGATTGATTAAGAAGCGAAATGTGATATTAATCTAGACCGAAATAATTATGATGATAATGATAAAAGACGATAAAAAGAGATGAACGAAACACCAGTGAAGAAAATAAATGTTTTATTCCAGACTTTCTTGGCAATTTTCTGTGATTCCTGATAAGGTTTTGGAATCCTTTGCTGAAAGTGACCAAAGGGATTGAAACATCTATAAACTCTGTGTGATTTCTCGTGTACTTGGCAATAGTGAAGGAAACGAGGAAACAGTGATGCCAAGCAAGAAAATGTGTATATATTGAATAAAAAACTTTCTCAATACATGTGTTGTGCGAACAGTACAATACGTGGACAGAATATGATCGAAGCCACGCTACGATGTGGCTGAAAATGGAAAACAGATAGAAACCGCAAGGGAACTAAGAAAAAAAGAAAAGAAAAAAATCTACAAGAAAAGAAAAATTAAAAAACACCAAGAATCAACAGAAATCTTGAACATCTCTTGAAGACTGACCCAAACACACACTGCCTTCTGAACACTTTCTTCGGTTTTTTCTTCTGTTCACCTCTACGGTTCTCTTTTGAACCTCCCCCCAAAAAAAAACAGGCCAAGACACCACACCAACCTTCCCTTCCCACCCAAAAAAAAATATACATATATATATTAAGAAATAAAATAGCAGCCGAGAGAATAAATTTCTACTATTGCATATTCACGATCTTGGTGTTCCTTGGCACCATTCCTAAGGAGAGGAGACAAAAAAAAGCTTCTTCTCTCATTCCCGTTGCTGTTCCTCCTCGTTATCGAGACCTGTCTTTTCTTCCCCTTTCCTTCTGTCCTCTGAGTCCCTCTTCCTTGAGACACACACCCCACCCCCCTCCTCAGAAGCTACTCCTTCGCCCTCTGAACACACGCAAAAAAAAACAAGAATTTCCTCGTCAAAAAGTTTTTTTCTTATACACACCCCGTCTATCAACACCTCTAGCCCCCTCCCCCCATCCCCCCCTACACCTCCCCTCTTGAACCTCTTTAAACCTCAACACCACGTCACCTTAACCCCTCTCCTACCCCCCTCAACCCCCCCCATCGAACACCATGGCACTCGGGGGTCCAAGAAAAAGGGTTTTTCTCCTCATCATAGAAACCCTTCTATACTTAGGTAAGGGCTTCAACCCCTTCCCTCCCTTCCCCCATCTACCTTTACACCCCAACAACCCCCCTCCAACCCCCCTCATCACCCCCCCTTCCCCCCCCCCCCCCCCCTCTACCAAAACACAAAATTCAAGGACCAAAAAAAAAAAGTCAACAAAGAAGGAGAAGAAAAAACGACAAAAAAAACGGGATAAAAAAAAAGAGGAAATAAGATCATAAGGAAACCCCAAGATGACGCCGAGAGGAGCCAACGCCTCAGGATCCGTCAAGGGTTTCTTGGACGTGAAGATCCCTGCAAGGAAGAGGAAGAGCATCTCGCTGTTTAGGGTAAGTACGGACGCTCTTGATTTGGAGTTTTCTCTGTCTGTCTTGTCTTTCTCTTCTCTCTTTCTTTCTGTTTTCTTTCTTTCTCTTTTTCTTCCTCTCTTTCTCTTTCTCTCTCTCTCTGTTTGTCTGTCTCTCTTCTCTCTCTCTCTTTCTCTTTCACTCTCTTTTCTTCTCTTTCTTTTTCTTTTCTCTCTTTCTCTCTCTCTCTCTCTCTCTCTCTCTCTCTCTCTCTCTCTCTCTCTCTCTCTCTCTCTCTCTCTCTCTCTCTCTCTCTCTCTCTCTCTCTCTCTCTCTCTCTCTCTATCTCTCTCTGTTCTCTCTCCTCTCTCTCTCTTTCTTTCTTCTCTTTCTCTCTCTCTCGTCTGTCTGTTCTGTCTCTCTCTGTCTGTCTCTCTGCTCTCTCTCTTCTCTCTCTCTCTCTCTCTCTCTCTCTCTCTCTCTCTCTCTCTCTCTCTCTCTCTCTCTCTCTCTCTCTCTCTCTTCTTCTTTCTTTTTTCTAGTCTCTCTTCTCTCTTTCTTTTCTTTTTGGTCTTTCCCTTTGCTTTTCTTCTTTTTTGCCTTCTTTTCTTCTCTTTGTTTGTAATGTGATTAATATTATATATATATATATATATATATATATATTATATATATATATATATATATATATATATATATATATATATATTATATTAATATATTATTATATATATATATTATATTGATTATATTAATTTACTTATTATATTTTATATATGATTATACATGTAAACTATTTATATATGTGTGTTACGTTCGTATATGAAGGTGAGAAATCTTTTCAATGTGTCTTTACCTTAGAATATATGTTTTGTGTTTTTTCTATAATAATTAGGGAATATTTCGAATTTGTTCATATTACTAAACCGGAAATTAGTTTTCTTGACCAAATGTTATCGCATCCAACCAACTTCACTTGAATAAAATCTCAACACAATGGTGAAAGATGTGGCTCTATCTATCTTATTTATCCACATCATCACTATATCACATCACTATAACTTCATACGACTAAGCATACAATATCCGTATTATCACTATATCACTATAACACGTCATTATAACTCCGTATGACTAAGCATACAATATCCACATCATCACTAAATCACTATATCACGTCACCATAACTCCATACGACTAAGCATACAATATCCACATCATCACTATATCTCATCACTATAACTCCATACGACTCAACATACAATATCCATACCATCACTTATATTACTATATCACATCACTATATCTCCATAAGATTAAACATACAATATCCATACCATCACTTATATCACTATATCACCTTACTATAACTCCATACGACTCAACATGCAATATCGACTCAACAAGCAACATGAATAACACACTTCGACATACCCTAATCAACCATAATAGAGACGAGAGCTACACATTCATTATCGAAAATCAAAGTTGATGGTGACGTGTGCAATGGCCGAACCCAGACCCCATTCTCCAAATTGCTCGTCCTCCGAATCGTAAC
>NW_020871949.1:0-12500 GCF_003789085.1 Penaeus vannamei
TACTTCGTGTATGCAAGTATACATGTATGTATGTACTTCGTGTATGCAAGTATACATGTATGTATGTACTTCGTGTATGCAAGTATACATGTATGTATGTACTTCGTGTATGCAAGTATACATGTATTTTGTACCTCGTGTATGCAAGTATACATGTATGTATGTACTTCGTGTATGCAAGTATACATGTATGTATGTACTTCGTGTATGCAAGTATTCATTGTATGTATGTACTTGGTGTATGCAAGTATACATGTATGTATGTACTTCGTGTATGCAAGTATACATGTATGTATGTACCTCGTGTATGCAAGTATACATGTATGTATGTACCTCGTGTATGCAAGTATACATGTATGTATGTACTTTGTGTATGCAAGTATACATGTATGTATGTACTTCGTGTATGCAAGTATACATGTATGCATGTACAGTGCATATGTACGTGGCGCTTATAGATGTATGTACATAAATATACATGTTCGGTAAAGCATAGTACAGTAACATATGCACAGATCTGTTTATTTTCCGCCCGTAGACACCGGGCTTTGTGCTTCTATCAAAGAGCATTTCCAAATCGGTTCTTCATCCCTAATTCACGTCCTTTTCCTTCGCCCGAACGCCGCCCGCCCGCCCTCCCTTAGCTGCGCGTCTCGGCGTCGCCTGCGCCTCGTCTCGGGCGGCGGGTGGGCGGCGGCAGGAGGTGTGCGTGGAGGGCGCCCGCTCGGGGACGGCGAGTGGCACACCTCGCGGCCGAGCGTCGCCCCACAACTCCTCCTGCGCGTCGACGGCGGTGACGGCGGGAGCCTCACGAACCACTCGCTGGACTCCTTCGCTCTGCTCTCCTGGGACGCCCGCGCAGGAAGGGGGCCGAGCAGAGGGGGAGAGGGGCGGTCGGACCCCTAAGGCCCCTACTCACCCCGTTCTGCCGCCCTTCATCCACGTGGATAAGCACGACGGGGTCACCGTCGGCGGCTGGCCGGAGTTTGAGGCAGGGCGGCTCGTGCGCGTGCACCACGACCTCAATGAAAAGTAAGTCGTCCTCTCTCTCCCTCTCGCCGCTTCCCTCCCCTCCGCCTCCCCCCCCCCCCTCCTCTCTCTCTCTCTCATCTCTCTCTCTCTCTCTCTCTCTCTCTCTCTCCTCTCTCTCTTCTCTCTTCTCTCTCTCTTTCCTCCCCCTATCCCTGTCTCCCTTTGCGCCCTCCCTCCTCTCCTTCATACCCTGATCCTTCCCCTGTTCCAGGCTGCATCGACGATCTGCGGATCTCAGGGCGGGCGCTGCCTCTCCCGCCGGCGGTCAACGGAAGCCGGTGGGGCCAGGTGACTCTTCCCGCCACTTGACTCTCGGCTGCGCTGGCAACCCGGTGGATGTCTCAACTTCACCTGTGAACCTCCGCTGACCTGCACTTCCCCCTGGGGTCGACAGCCTTCTTGCAGGTCGGTCAGAGCGATGCGAAAGGTTCTAGGCTATCCGTCTTGATCACAGTAATTTTTATATCTTTATTAGTGTCGCAAAAGTAGCCGCAATGCAGCGTCAGAGAAGACGCTGCTGAAACCAATTGTAAGTTGCATTTATTCATATGAAAAGAATTTCCGCTTCATAATTTCCAGTTGTCTTGAGCACTAAGTTTAGGTCATAAAATGTGTCTTATTTCCGGAAGCTGTGGTCCAGGCCGTATCCAGGTCGGGCACGCATGCGAGGACGTTGACGAGTGTGCATGGAACCCTGCCTTCATGGGGGTACCTGCTACAACCTGCAGTCTGGCCACAAATGCGTGTGTGGCCCAAGCCATGGGGGACCACTGCCAGTGGCCACACTCAGGCCCAAACACAGGACCCCTCGGCAGCCCAGGCACCATCACTGCTTTCTCCGTCGCTATTTTGCTAATGGGTCAGCCCCAATTTCTACTAAAGTTGATGATTTTCCTTGAAAGTCTCGTCATACAGTTACCATATCTTATTTTCTTCTTCGAGTTTTCACTAATCATTCGTCATTCATTCTTCCAGTTCTGCTGCTTACAGTGCTCTCCCGACACCTGGCGCGGCATTTCTGCAGAGGGGGCCTAGGGGGGGAAGGGCACGGAGGAGCAGGCCACGGGGCGAGAGGCCAAGGGAGGGGTCACGGAGGGCGGGGGGAACGCAACATCAGAAAGGACGGGCCTCAGGGACCCTTTCTGAAGGACTTCGAGTGTAGGATTACAGGTGCAGACCCCGCTGTGTGGCAGAGTGAAGGTGAGGGAAGACCTGGCACATCTTATTTGAAAGCAATGGAACAAGAAAATTTACCATAATTTGAATTAAAGTAATAGTATGTGAAATAACATCAAACACAATTTTTAAATCTTTACATAACCATTTTGGAAAAATATATAGGAATCAACCTCTTTACAATATGCACTTGGGAGATGTATGTTACTGCATCAGATTGTATGGTGCAATGAAATAAATACAAGTGGGCCAACCCCTTAAGTTTTACTTTGAAACATTATATATTCAGATACATAAATATAAGATAGCAATTCTTTTATAGGTAATGCTTGCCTATAAAATATAAATAATTTCTCAAACTTGCAGACTTTGAAACTGACCCTTCTTTCGAGGCAATACCTGTCTGTACCAGGTCCTGCATGGATCATATTGCAGAGGAAGGGAGGCAAGTGGTTGTCCCCGGCATTCCAGGGCCATTTTTACCTTCTGATGACCTTCGAGCTTATGCCTACGAGGGGGATAGCTCACCACCAGGTTCCCTCTCCTCTACCGTTTCAGGTAAAGTTGAAGAAATTACAGAAATCTGAAGTTAAAGCAAAATTGTAAGAAAGATCTTCATTGATTTGGCATTGCTCTCTAAATATATTTTTTTCCCCATAAGGACTGCAAGAAGAAATGGATAATATCAAACCTCAAATGCCACAACTCTTGGAGGTCATGGAACTTCTGAAAAATCTTCCTGACGGATCAAGATCTTCCTTTACAATAAGCAGTCCTCACACACAAGAGGAACAAAAAGAAGTCACTGAAACCTCCCCGAAAATATGTAAACAGGAACTACACAGTCAACCAGAAGACCGCACAAAGATTCCAGGGACTGCACAGGTTCGATCACAACCTTACCTTTTCAGACTTTTGATTCAGTCTTCTACTTTTATATCACATAAATGGAAAAATGTAATAGGCAGCAATTCATCCAATGAGGAGAGGCCTCAGACCGATCTGCAAAGAAACTCTCAGCTGGCTACTATTTCATAGAATCTTCCTCTACTGCGGTGCCATTCGGAAGTCCTCCTTCCCTTCTTTTTTTTTAAACAGCTTGTCCACAGTGTAATTGGGCATGAACTGGGTAATGGGCAGGTGATACATATTTTTACTTTGATATCTACACTGAAGTCTCTGTGAATAAATACCAAAAGATTATAAGATTCCACTTGAAATTAATTCATTCCTGAAGTTCAATTAAAAAGGAAAGAAATGAAAAAAATGAAATAAAATAAGTAAACAGACAAATAAATGAATCTATAAAGTTGCCTACGACAGGAAATTGTTTAACAGAATATAATAAACTACCATCAAGAAACTGCCCATTCAGGAAATCAGTCCGAGAGGTCATTTTTATTCATTGCAATATTTTTCTAGTACCTTTTAAGTTTAGTACATTTGGTGTGATATTATTAGGTTTTATAAAATATACTACTCACTTCGAATGTTTTTTTTGTATCCTCTAAAATTGCTTAAGTATTTTGCCAGCTGTTCACAGAAGCATCAAAATGAATGGTACCAAATTTCTTCAGATGTACAGAAAGATTTGAAAGTTGTGAATTTATTTATTGAAAATTTTCCTGCCATGTCAACATCTAAGGTCATTAGCCCACAAATTACGCCATAGAGCAAGGTTTGGGGCGAAGCTCCAGGTAAGAAAAGGTCACATAGCATTATGATAAAGTATTGTGGGAAAAAGGTAAAAAATGAATTAACAATTAGGACAAAATATGTTACAAGTCAAAGGTTGTAGAGCATTGTAGGTTAGAATGGTACCGAAAAGAGTAACGAGGAAATAGCAGAGTACTAGAGGCCATTCAAGACTGACACAAAGTCATCCTTTCATCTTTTCAGCACGGCTCTCACACCTTAGGAAGTGGACTGAAGAAGAGGATGAAAAGAAGGCAAAGGAAAGGGTAAGAAGAAAAAAAACATGCAAAATTAGTTGCGGCGAGGGCTGAGATCCGTGTCAGGGAGTGATCCCCAGCGTTGGATCCCAGTCTCCATCTCCTAAGCTCACATACGACAACAATGGGCAGATGAAAATTGTTGAACTCCAGTCAATAATGCAAGAAAAAACAAAAATAATTCAAATCAAACAATTTATTAAAATTATAAGCTTCATTACAGTCTCGTGTGTAACAAGGATACACAATTTTCATGTCATTATTTATTTTATTCATAAAATATTGCTAATATTTTCATACATAGCCCTTAGATATCATTTCCTTTTCTGGTGCCTTTTCCTATCTCTCTTTAAGCCTTTATACATGTCTCTGGTATTCTCACTGTTGGGGCGTTTCCGTTGTCTCTGCTTTCCAACCATTATTTCTTCATACTTTCGTTTCTGGAACCTGTAAAAAAAAAGATGAAAAGTTGGAATACTTTCTGTGCCAATGAGACTATTTGCCCTCTTACTATTACTAACTATTACTACTTTTATTACTACCATTTCTACTATTAATTATTACTGTTAACTTTTATGAGCTTAAAAGCTGGAGGAGACAAAGTCATCCATGAACAGAAGATGCTATCTGGGTCAAACGGTTATTTATACAAACAAGGCAGAAAATAATATGTGTAAGATAAAGTTTTCCATGCTGGGAACTATTTTTACTTCATTTGTTTTCTCTACTATGGATGTGAATCCTCATACACATACTACATAGACTACAGAATGAGTATTAATAGTCCACATATGGTACATATGCTGTGTTCTGAACTGCTTATCAAATTCTGACAAAAAACTAGGTAACTCAGACAGACAAGTTGTTTGTGGTTAAATCTCTTAATTGTAGGACTATCACTATAGAGAGAAGCAAACCGAATGGTACATCAATGTAATCATCAGTTAACCCCTATGATCCAGAAATGAAAAAAAAAAAAAAAAATTGGCTTGGGGGTGGGTGACCTCAACATGTCATCATGGAAAATTTGGCTGAGGGCCAGGGTGGTGGCAACTTGTATAATAACTGAAGGCTAGAGTGAAAGGAGTGCACAAAGCCCTTGAAGGGTGATTAGACTTGGTGGGCAATTAGGAAGTGGCTCTTGCAATACACAAAAACACAAAATGGTATTTATTGCCATTTTTTGTACTGAGTTATGGACTACCTAGAGAGATGATATGAAGTCTGTGCACGGTAAACAAGTCTATTACAGTCTGGAGAAAGCAAGTCAAATGACAAATACACATTAAAAAATGGCAAAAAAGCTCAAAATGGTCATGCAGAAAGAGAGAGAATAACACTGCAAAGGGGAGGCATAGAGCTTTGTCACCAGGATTTGTGTGCACCCAGCCTACAAGCCACACACTTGTCAAAGAAGCCACTTGAAGCCTAATATCCGTCTTTTGGGCCATGTGTGGGCAGTGAAGCACCTGCATTCAAGGGCTAATTTGGAATTATTGGATGAAAAGAACTATAGGTATCTGAAGTTATATATAATTTATTGACTTTTAACCCAATGTCGATGGAAAAATAATGCGTTCCCTTTGGCAATTGCTTGATTAAATGTTTGTACACATAGATGGCTCTGCCAATGCTCAGCCACAAAGGAGTCAATTAGTTGAGCTTGCAACCTCACTTTTCCTTGAAAAAGCGGGCTTACTTATGCTATTAATATTGACATTGTTATTTTTGTTATAAACATTATGATTACTATATTGTGGCTGACATTACTAACAGTAATACTGAATATTAGAAAATAGTATCGAAAATCAAGGAAAAGGATAAACAGGTTAGACAGGTAGTTCGCGTAATTGGTTCATTGGTGTCAGTACTTGTGGAGCCATCTATATGTAAAAGCAATGACTAAATTCAACACACGCAATGGGCAATGGCATGTACATACATGCCATGCCCGGCAGCTTGGGGTTAACAGAACTTTTGCCAGGTTTATTATTACAAGTCATTACTCTACAACACCCATCATCTCCTTTGTTTCCAAATAAACCCAGCTCTGTTTGATCTCACAAGGTGGGTGCGTGCATGCATGTGCGTGTGTGTGTGTGCACGTGTGTTTTTTTATGGATAATATATATAAAAAATTTTGTACTGAGACCATGTATTACTATAAAAGAGAGGAAAACAGAGGTATCCGTTATTTTCATTTTTTAAGAAAAATTAATGCCTCTTTCTCAAAATTACAATTACCTGGATTGTAAATTACTGGCTACTAGTAACCCATTACTTAACTCTGGTTAGATTAATTCAATTAATAATCCTAATCAAATTCCTTTTTTATTTCTTTGCTCCAAGAAAGCTTACTGAGCAGAATCTAATATAATCTGAAAGTGTTAAAAGGCATACCTTAGGCTTTCTTCATTACTCAAGATCTCTTCTGCCAGCGTCCTCTTCCGGCTTTTCTTTGGAATGCGAGATGAATAGAAATCTACAGGAGACTCCACAACGGTACCAAGGTGAAAATGCTTGGGCAAAACCTGTAAAAGGAAGAAACGTGAAAAATAATATTCACATAGCGTAAAACCAGGGATCATATTCTTTCCAACAACCTAAAGATGGAACGAAACCTCAAACAATACACAGACGCATTAGGACTCACCTTCATATCATTATTCTTATAATGCCTCTTCGGATCTAGGACAGATCGCATCTTAAGGAGCTCTAGATCCCGCTGGATTTCTTCTGTCATCTCGGGAGCCTTCATGTCAAACCATCCAGCACCCTTAGTCTTCTCTCGCTCAATCTGTGAAATCATGGTTTAAATCAATCTCAATGGCTAGTATCCTCTAAACAGAACAACTTCTGCAATCTTCCAACTGAATACGTTAGAAAGTCAAGAATGGTGACAACTTTAAAAATTAAGAAATAGTTTATCAAGAACATTAGTCTATTTTTTTTTTTATCTATTAAGTTTTGTTTTTATTTACTAATACCTTTCTAATAAAGGAGGAGATATTAAGATGATTTGGTCTTCTCCTTTGTCTTCTCTGTATACAGAGAACAAACGTTATCTTTTCTTTTTTACATGCAGAAAGAAAAGAAAAAGCACACATATCCGGCAACTTACAACCCATAAGATAAACATTAAAAGCAAACCACTGCATGTCTTACCATCCTCTGCTTCTTCTTTTGATATTTGGTAAGGTGATAAGGAGCCACCTTTTTCTGCTTCATGAACTCTGGCTGCAAAGTCTGTGAATTCTCCAGCACCTTCTGCAACTGATCATCACTCTTCCCCTGTAAATCTCCCACCTGCAGCTCGTCACTCAAAACCCTAAAGAACGCAAAAGAGTGATTAGGTTTAGTAATAAAAATCGAGTCTCCTAAGAAGATAGGAAGAAATCATTCTGTTTCAATAGAGATTAACTCCCCCAATTGCTCATCCATTACAAATACAAATATTGGGGAGTGGGAAGGCTGGAGGCAAGGAGAGGGAGAGGGAAGAAGTATGTGGAGGGGAGGGGAGATGAGAGACAAAGGTAGAGGGGAGGAGGGGAGGAGAAGATGGGGAGACAAAAGGTAGAGGAGAGAGGAGAGGGAGAGAGGAGAGAGGAGAGAGGGAGGGAGTGGGAAAAGAGGAGGATAAGAGAGAGAGAGAGAGAGAAGGGGGTGGAGAACAAAGAATATTGATCTTACATTCTCCGATACTTTAAAGTTTTGTCAGGAGCGCTACTCTTCTTCTTCTTCTTCTGCTCCTTCGAGCGCACAGTCTTCACCTGTCGAACCGAGAGCACCACCTTGTGGCCAGTCAGCATCTGTAAAACTTGCTCCCACTCACTTCCATCTTCCTCAGCTTGCTCCTCATTGCCTGTTTAAAATATAAATTAGAAACTGTAAACAATTCTACAATTCTAGGTTCATACATACATGCATATATCAAAACAAACATACATGTATATATCAAAACAAACATAGATGCATATATCAAAATCATACAATCTGACGAGAAAATCTGAGGCTGATATGAGACAGGTAACAATTAAAAAGGAGAGGAAAAGAAAAATGGAAGTAAAGACAGAATTCAATGAACTTAGTAATAGGCAAAATAAGATAAGCTGTCTGAGGATAACTAGAAAAAGGGTACTTAGGGTGATACTTAAAACTTGTGTTACAATTGCAGAAATAAAAAAAACTGATAGAGAGATCTTAAAACAGACAAAATGCTTGAGATGATTATTAAAACAGCTATGACAGGCAACAGTCCACTGAGAGTGTAAGTGCTACCCTTCCTAACTAGACCCCATTTGTCTTGGATTTTGGTTTATTGTCAAGTGCGCTATTTTGAAATTTTACATCATTTGCTTATAAATCTAGGGAGGACACAGGCAGTAACATGCAGGGAGATGGGAAGAGGATGACTGAATGGCAACTGTCAATGAGCATGAGTGCACTGCTCGCTCTCTGGTGCAATTCCTGCATTCATGTAACTTTCAGGGTCTGTGTCTCAAAACTGATTTGGCAGAAGAATATATACCATGGAGATCTGAGAAAATATTAAACATTTCATTCTAAATAAACAGCCCTCAGTATTTCTTATATGTGAAGGATAAAATTTATAAGTAATGAATGGGGACTGGCAATATCATTTGAAGTGAAGCAAGCAATTAACATAAAGCAGGATTTTCAGCCTAAATCTCTAATGAGTTAAGAACAATTTCACCTTTGCCTCATGCCTAATGACAAGCAAACCAAAGTTTCTCCCACTTTCTAATTGTACCAATCTGGATGATGGCAGACTGGTCCTGGGCATCCTGGGTGCCCTCCCATCCTACACTGGAGTACCAGCTTGGAGGGGTTACAGGTCTGGGGAGACTTCTAATCATCAATATGAATTTAGTTCTTCTTTGGAATACTGGGCCAGCAACACCCCTGCACTAATTGAGAACACTGCTGTCCTATTTTGGGGTACCAAAGTCCAAACTCCGTAAGAAGGTAACAAACCCTGTCCTACGCCATGAAGTACCTTGCTCAATTTGTCTCCTCATTCTGCGGACGAGGAAGAAGAAACCCTCTTTCTTCTGATTGGTGGTGTAGGTCAACACGAGGTCCTCATCGAAGAGCTTCACCAGAGCCTGTCTTCCTGGTCCTGCATCTTCGTCGTCCCCATATTCACTGATTTTACTTTCTTCAATCAGTGTATTTCTTTTCTTGCTCTTGCCTTTCTCCTATAAACAAAAATTCCAATAAGCCTTTTTTCCCCCAGTAGGAACCAATATTTACGACCTAATGGGGGCCAGGATGGTTTAGATGCTCATTCACTTTTGCCATTTCAAATAACCCAAAAGATTCAATTTTATCCCTATGATTTAAGTAATTCTGAGAAAACAGAGACCCAAGAGTAATTAAGTAAACATGGAAATCAACATGACACACAAATGGAATACTTAGAAATCTAAAAAATCTTTTCCAAGGACCAATCTACATCCTTTTTTTATTTTTCAAAACCTTTGCTTTGTTTCATTTTGTTGTTTAATCTCAGCATGGAAACTAAACAAAAAACAAAAAAAATAAAACATTAGGGTGGAGTGATTTTTTTTTTTTTTTTTTTTAAGGCCTGGCTGGGGAAGAGTTGTGGTTTCATAATACAAATTTTGTGTTAAAATGATTTTCCTCTAGATAATATTTAGACTATGCACACTGAGCCTTAAGCTCTTTCCTATATCACTAATTAAGACGTGTTTCTTCCAAATGCACCATGGTATCTGTTGTCAACAACTATTGTGTAAACTAAGATATTTTAACAACCAAATGTGTAATAAAAATAATAGAATGAGAAAAGGCATTTGTTAGCTACTGTCTCTTCATACCACAATGCTATCTAAGATGGTAATTCTTTTCAATCCAGGCGCATTTGCTTGAGACTATGTCCCCAACCCCAGGTCGAAAAATTTATTCAATCTATTAACCCTACCAAGGGAAGGGTTAATTGGAGGGGGAAGGCTCTACCCCCAAACACCCCCCAGGAAACACTGTCTTCACCTATTATGCACATGTAGAGCTGAAACTTGGGAGGATGAAGTCGACTTAGGTCGATCTCTTTCCTTTATTTGTGGCGTTATCACTTGTGTCTACAGAATATTTCTTGTATCAATGACTACAATTTTTTTTTTGCCCACCTTAGTCCATCAATACCGTAAAGATCAACCTCAAAGACATACAGTATGTGCAGCTCTTCGCTTATTTGAATATTTCTATACTTTTTATAACTAAATCACCCAGAATGCACCACAAAGAGGAGGGATACCCTTCCTTGTCTTGATGGTAGATATCGATACTGGATCATACTCCACATGTGTTTGGGCCCTTCTGTGCATGAAGACTTGACCTTGATGCAAAACCATATTGGTGTATAAACTCTCATGATGCATTCAGTTAAAACCAACAGATTATTTGAATGTTCCGTTATAGCAACACAGAACCTCAAAAATCGGATTTGCTGCTGTTACCCACTGTGAATGAATGAGATTTCTAGGCTGACATAAAGCTAGATTCTCAGAACAAACACCATACTTGAATGCTTCATACATATACTAGCATCACTGGCCAGTACTTAACACCTCTATATCAAGATCTGGTAGGTCTACATTAATACCATTTACCTGAAATTTCACTACTGGCAGTTTCTCAGCTTTGTAGAGCTCAACCTATTGGACCTAAGAATGCTTTTGGTCCACTTGATGAACCATCTATATGGTGAAAAAGCTGCAGTGGTAGTTCATTGGCATAAAGTTCACATATGAACCAATGTACTATTTATCAAAATATCGTATCTTACACAATAATTGTTGACAACAGGTACCTGGTGCATTTGGAAGAAACGTATAATAATTAGCATCAAAAGGAAGAACTTAAAGCTCAGTGTGCACAGTCTAAATATTATTTTAGAAGAAAATCATTTTAACACAATAATTGTATTATAAAATCAAAACTTTTCCCCACCTGAGCCTATTGGGGAAAAAAAAATAAGTCTTTTCACTTCACTGTAAACATGGAGACCAATATACATAACTATACAATTTTCTTCCAGGTTCTCATATACAACAGATTAATTTCATGTGAAAGCTGGTGTATCAATGCAGATTGGTCAGGTCTATCAATCCTCACTATCAATCACAATCATTTCTATGAGTATTTAACAGTTATTTCCTCCAAACCCATCAGGAAGGTCTTTTTAACACATTAAACCCTATCTTTGTTCACAAGAGCCCACTTTATAATATGCTGGTCCATTTATGGCCAATCTACCAATAGTAACTCAGAAATTTACAAAAATCACAATTACCTCTCCTTGAAGCTCTCGTACAACCATAAGCAACTCCCTGAAAATCTGAGCTTCGTTGACTTCCAGTTCGTCTTCTGCCTTGGTGACCAGACCACCAACAAGCACTGGATCTCCATGGCGCTTCTCAAACTGGATGTAGGCTAACCATAAACCTGATTGCAGTCACAAGAATGAGTTAATTTTCTTCAGTGATGGGAGCAAAATATAATAAACTGAAATATGTACACATGATAGGTCACTAAAGCAAATGAATAATGAATGTGATTAAAAAAAAATCCTTCACTTCAACAGGATATTTAATGATTTTGCACACATCTGGCTGGTTCTCTATAAATTATGGTAACTGATGCAGCTTATTTGTTGTTTAAGCAGTTAATTGAAAATTGATAAAAGAAAAAAAACTGAATCAATCACATTAAAAAAATGAAAGCTTTCTTCAAGATTCTTCCATATAAGTAAGATTATGTATAAAGGAAAATCAATAATAACTATAACAGATGTTCTATATAAACAAAGATGCACATTTGAAAATCACTTCTGCTACTTTACCTGGATGTTTTTTCCCAAACTGTTGCACAGCTGTGGTAAAAATCCCCCTGACCTTCTTGACATCCACTGTCTCTTTTGATAATTCTAGCTCCACCATACATGCATGAAGCTTATCAGAGAGCGGAGGAGACCAGTTCAGTTTTTGGTACAGTTTCCTTGCCTCTGGTAATCCTAAAATAAAAGCATTGGTTAATCTGGAGTGTTTCTTTTGAAATTCTTGGTACTGCAACTAATAAAATGGAGGCATTACAGATCTGTTTTGGCCACTGAGTGAGCCCTAAGCTCCATCTGAATTGAGAAATTACAAACAGGGCATCAAGTCTGAAGTGTTTTTGTACTGAACATAACTGCAAGGAACTGCTAGATATCTAAAGATTTTTTATGAACACATGACAACATTCCAGAATTTAAGTATATGAAAGGATTAAATACGCCTAAATTTACAATCAATATAT
>NW_020871949.1:22879-25379 GCF_003789085.1 Penaeus vannamei
TTGGGTGTTTTGTTGTAGTTCTGTTTGTTTGTGCTCTTCGCTGTCCGCTCGCTCTCCGCATCGCGCGCTTGTGTGTTGATCTCATGTTTCCGTGATAGTATGGGGGGCGGTGCCTCGCCCTTGTGGTCATTTCTAGTGCTGATGCTCTCCGGTCAGCTCCACGTCCTTGTTTTTTTTGTTGAATGCTCCCCGGTGTTTTGTCCACTGTCTTGTGCGTCCTCGCTGCTTTGTGCTGTACGTCGCTCTTGATTTTTGTTGCATGTTTGGTTAATGTTGAGATGGTCGTTTTTTTGTTTGCGGTGTTGTATTGTGATTGTTGTTTGTTTGAACCCGTGTTGTTTGTTTGCGTATTTCTGTTGATTTTGGTGTGACCTCACCTTTGTGCTGTGTGTTTCTAAACTCTCTCGGGATGATTTGTGTGTTGTTGATACGTTTGTGTTTTTTGTTTTGTTGTGATTTGTGTGTTGATGTATAGCTTGGATTTGATTGTTTGTGTGTGGAATGTTGATTTTGTGTGTTTGTGTTTGATTTTTGATTCTGTGTTGATGTTTGTGTTGATGTGATGTTGATTTTGTGTGTGAATCTTGTTGTGGTGTTGTTGTTCGTGTTGATGTTTGTTGTGAATTGATTTTTGTGTGTAGTTGTTTGTTGTTGATGTTTGTGTTGTGATGATTGTGATTTGTGTGTGATTTTTGGTGTTAGTTGATGTTTGGTCTTTGTTTATGTTCTGTTTGTGTGTTGTGCTCCTGAGTCTGTGATTGGTTTTGTTGTGTTGTTGTGTGTTTTTTTTTTTGTGGTGTGTTTGGTTGTTTGTGTTTGTTTGTTTGTTGTTGTGTGTTGTGTTTGTGATGATTTATATCTATTTTTGATTGTGAGGGGAAGCTTTGCGACTAGTTTGTTTTGAGAGATAAAAAAGTAGTTTGATCTGCTGTGATTTATTATTATTTTGATTGTGAAAGGAAATCTTGCGACTAAGTTTGTTTTGAGAGAAAAAAAGTAGTTTGATTTACTGTGATTTATATCTATTTTGATTGTGAAAGGAAATCTTGCGACTAAGTTTGTTTTGAGAGATAAAAAAAGTAGTTTAATCTGCTGTGAATTATGTTTATTTTGATTGTGAAAGGAAATCTTGCGACTAAGTTTGTTTTGAGAGAAAAAAAAAGTAGTTTGATTTACTGTGATTTATATCTATTTTGATTGTGAAAGGAAATCTTGCGACTGAGTTTGTTTTGAGAGATAAAAAAAGTAGTTTAATCTGCTGTGAATTATGTTTATTTTGATTGTGAAAGGAAATCTTGCGACTAAGTTGTTTTTGAGAGGAAAAAAGTAGTTTGATTTACTGTGATTTATATCTATTTTGATTGTGAAAGGAAATCTTGCGACTGAGTTTGTTTTGAGAGATAAAAAAAGTAGTTTATCTCTGTGAATA
The DNA here is from genome assembly GCF_003789085.1 of Penaeus vannamei. Taxonomy (NCBI): domain Eukaryota; kingdom Metazoa; phylum Arthropoda; class Malacostraca; order Decapoda; family Penaeidae; genus Penaeus; species Penaeus vannamei. The sequence continues at coordinate 24,309 of NW_020871949.1, forward strand.
ATGTTTATTTTTGTGAAAGGAAATCTCGCGACTAAGTTTGTTTTGAGAGATAAAAAAGTAGTTTAATCTGCTGTGAATTTATCTTTTTTGATTGTGAAAGGAAATCTTGCGACTGAGTTTGTTTTGAGAGATAAAAAAAGTAGTTTATCTCTGTGAATTATGTTTATTTGATTGTGAAAGGAAATCTCGCGACTAAGTTTGTTTTGAGAGATAAAAAAAAAGTAGTTTGATCTCCTGTGAATTAATGTTTATTTTGATTGTGAAAGGAAATCTCGCGACTAAGTTGTTTTGAGAGATAAAAAAGTAGTTTAATCTGCTGTGATTTATATTATTTTTGATTGTGAAAGGAAATCTTGCGACTGAGTTTGTTTTGAGAGATAAAAAAGTAGTTTAATCTGCTGTGATTTATATCTATTTGATTGTGAAAGGAAATCTTGCGACTGAGTTTGTTTTGAGAGATAAAAAAGTAGTTTAATCTGCTGTGATTTATATCTATTTTGATTGTGAAAGGAAATCTTGCGACTGAGTTTGTTTGAGAGATAAAAAATTAGTTTAATCTGCTGTGATTTATATCTATTTGATTGTGAAAGGAAATCTTGCGACTGAGTTTGTTTTGAGAGATAAAAAAGTAGTTTAATCTGCTGTGATTTATATCTATTTTGATTGTGAAAGGAAATCTTGCGACTGAGTTTGTTTTGAGAGATAAAAAAAAAAGTAGTTTGACTTACTGTGATTTATATCTATTTGATTGTGAAAGGAAATCTTGCGACTGAGTTTGTTTTGAGAGATAAAATAAGTAGTTTCATCTGCTGTGAATTATATCTATTTTGATTGTGAAAGGAAATCTTGCGACTAAGTTTGTTTTGAGATAAAAAAAAAGTAGTTTGATTTGCTGTGATTTATATCTATTTTGATTGTGAAAGGAAATCTTGCGACTAAGTTTGTTTTGAGAGATAAAAAAGTAGTTTGATCTGCTGTGAATTATAATATTTTGATTGTGAAAGGAAATCTTGCGACTAAGTTTGTTTTGAGAGATAAAATAAGTAGTTTAATCTGCTGTGAATTATGTTT
>NW_020871949.1:30379-42879 GCF_003789085.1 Penaeus vannamei
TGTGTGTGTGTGTGTGTGTGTGTGTGTGTGTGTGTGTGTGTGTGATGTGTGTGTGTGTGTAGTATTAATAATATAAGTATATATATAAATATTATATATATATATATATATATATATATATATACAATAATAATGATGAATGAATGATGATAATAATAATAACAAAAATTAATAATAATAATATAAAATAATATGATGATGAATGATGATGAATGATAATGATAATGATAATGATAATAAATATTAATAATCAATTAATGAATAAAATAATAATAATAAATAATAATGATACATAACATAAAATAATAATTACAATAATAATAATAATAATAATAACAATAATAATAATGATAATAGCAATGATAACACTGATAATGATAATAATAATAATAATAACTATAAGAATAATAATAATGATAACAATAAAAGGAATAGTAATAATAATAATAACAATAATAACAATGATAATAAAGAAAGAATTATGAGCGGTCATGTGATATTATTATTTTCATTATGAATGTTAATTGCGCATAAATACTGTTATTGGTACGGCTAAATTGATATTATTAAATTAGATGTAGTCAGATCATTATTATCAATATTCATAGTAGCATATTATTATCATTATTGTTGTTGTCGTTGCTATCATTGTTGTTGTAATGTTGTGATCATCATCATTGCTATTATTCCTTCTATTGTTATTAAGGTTATTTTTTCTGCAAATGGGGATAATGATGATGCAATAGTCGCGATGATAGTGATTAAAAGCAATGAAAAATTCCTGTGATTCATTATCTTGCAAGAAAGACACAGAAAATGTATGTATGTTTTATAATACAATCTGTTTGTATGACAGATTTGTAAACGGATTATTTATTTTTTTATTCATGTGTGATTTATTTACCTTTTCTTATCTTATTTATCTTATCTGTGATTTATTATCTCTCAAGGAATGACACTGAAAATGTTGTATGCTTATAATCTATCCTGTTTGTATGACAGATTAAACGAATGATTTTTTTTATCATGTGTGATTTATTTACCTTATCTTATCTTATTTGTCTTATCTGTGTGATTTATTATCTCGCAAGAATGACACTGAAAATGTTTGTATGCTTTATAATACTCTTATCTGTTTGTATGACAGATTGTACACACAGATTATTTTTTTTATATATGGTGTGATTATTACCTTATCTTATCTTTTTATTATCTGTGTTATTTAATTATTTGCAAGGCTGACACTGAAAATGTTTGTATGCTTTATAATACAAATCTGTTTTGTAGACAGATTTGAAAACGGATGATTTTTTTTATCATGTGTGATTTATTTTATTTACATTATCTTATCTTATTTATCTTATGCTGTGTGATTTATTTCTCGCAAGGATGACACAGAAAATGTTTGTATGCTTTTAATACAATCTGTTTTATGACGAATTTATAAAACACGGATGATTTTTTTTTATCATGTTTGATTTATTTTACCTTATCTTAATTTATCTTATCTGTGGTGATTTATTTATCTCGCAAAGGATGACACTGAAAATGTTTGTATGTTTTATAATACTGACTATCTATTTAAATAGTATGGCAGATTTGTAATCACGGATAAAAAAAAATACTTTTATCATAATGGCTATAAGAAAGAACTTAGGATTTCATTATCATTTGTCATTTCACTTGATTGATTTAATTCCTGTATTGGGTATTGATCTATACATTTCTTCTGGGCGGAAAAGGCATACTTACATGAGCTGTGTGGTATAGCGGTTAGCGTGTTGGTCTCGCAATCTTGCTTACCAGCGTTCAATCCCACGCGCTGCCAGTGGATGGTAACCCCCGGCTATTCCTGGCACGGAAGGGGAGGAGACATCGCCGTATTATTTGTATATGTATATCATGCAAGATTATCCAGTTATAATCAATTCTTCGTTACGGTTGTCTGTGTGCGATGGGATAACACAAACACGCACATACACACACCACACACACACACACACACACACACACACACACACACACACACACACACACACACACACACACATATGTATATATATATGGAAGCAAAAATAAGAACCAAAAGAAAACGGACAGTATTTCACAGCAAAGCATATCCATTATAACAAATGGAATTAAAACTGTGTATAAAACTGATCTTTCACAATGATTTCTTTTTGGGGTCTCAGGAACTGTCCGTTTCCTCACAGAGTGACTTCGTTGCGCTTTTGTTTCGACTTTTGTTCGACGCGGTTCGAATGGCTTCCGTGGCATTTCGAGGCAGAATTACACCAGGGATCTCTTATTTTGGAGTTTACGCCTCCATTAAGACACAAAATAAACCACGTGATGAACCTTACTCTACTTAGGTGTGTCATTTGAGAAACGGAGGAGGAAGACTGTGAAACTGTTGGGGTTTTAAAAATTGCTATTTGACTTGAAATTGTCCAATAATCACCAATTTCCCTTTTTTGTTTACAATCTGAGAGAGAGAGGTTCACGAGGAGCGGAAGGAGAAAGGAGAAAACAACAAATAAATGTTGAACACAAGCACAAACACAATCACGTGAACACAAAAATGAAAATGAAAGTAGCCACAATGAGAAATTGAAAATTGACGTGACGTTTCGAACTCTTCACGAGTTCCTCATCAGACAAAATCGTTTTTTGTCTGATGAGGAACTCGTGAAGAGTTCGAAACGTCACGTTCATTTTCATTTTCTCATTGTGGCTAGTTTCATTTTCAAATAAATGTTGGTTTTTAGCTTTTCCCAAGTTTGTTAAAAATGTGCCAGGCCCGACCCAATGAATTTTCAAAAAAACGCAGAAATAAAGGCATATCTGTCTATATATCTGATAGATATACATTTATCTATTTGCTCGGTTGATATGCATGTCAGCGTCAGTTCTCAGGGAAGAAAAAAAAAGCATGTCACGTATCCATGTCGAGTTTAATCTTATGAATTAATAGGAACACGTACGGATAATTTTTAATTTGGGGAATGCCAGTAGAGTCCTCACTGCATAATTCCCAACGCGGCATCCTCTTTTTTTTTATCCAGGTTTTATTTATCCATTTTGGTTTGTTTGTTTGTTTGTTTTTATATGCTACGAGGAGCGAAATTCTGTTTTTTTTTATTCAGTTTTTGTTTGTTTGTTTTTAGATGCTACGAGGAGCGAAATTCTGATCTATACTGCAGTTCGCACAGGTTTCTGGACACGGACACAGGACACTGTATGTAGAAAATAGCTCGAATCTATTTTGCATGGAATGTATAGCGACCATCTCCCCGTTATGAGGAAAGCACTCTGACTAAACGCATCGCCATTATTCAAGATTATTAGCTTTGCCACAAATGCTTTCAGGATCCATAAATACTTAGGGAACTGGAAGCCTTCACAACTGCTCTGGGCTTGTGCGTGTGTGGTGTGTGTGTGGTGTGTGTGTGTGTGTGTGTGTGTGTGTGTGTGTGTGTGTGTGTGTGTGTGTGTGTGTGTTGTGTGTGTGTGTGTGTGTGTGTGTGTGTGTGTGTGTGGTGTGTGTGTGTGTGTTGTGTGTGTGTGTGTGTGTGTGTGTGTGTGTGTGTGTGTGTGTGTGTGTGTGTGTGTGTGTGTGTGTATGTGTGTGTGTGGTGTGTGTGTGTGTGTGTGTTGTGTGTGTGTGTGTGTGTGTGTGTGTGTGTGTGTGTGTGGTGTGTGTGTGTGTGTGTGTGTGTGTGTGTGTGTGTGTGTGTGTGTGTGTGTGGTGTGTGTGTGTGTGTGTGGTGGTGAGTGGTGTGTGTGTGTGGTGTGTGTGTGTGTGTGTGTGTGTGTGTGTGTGTGTGTGGTGTGTGTGTGGTGTGTGTGTGTGTGTATGTATGTGTGTGTGTGTGTGTGTGTGTGTGTGTGTGTGTGTGTGTGTGTGTGTGTGTGTGTGTGTGTGTGTGTGTGTTGTGTGTGTGCGTGTGCGTGTGTGTGTGTGTGTGTGTGTGTGTGTGTGTGTGTGTTATGTGTGTATGTGTGTGAGTGTGTGTGCGAGCAATACCTATCATGAGGACCGTTGAAATTATTTTCCGAAAAACTTATTCTCGAAAGACAGGAACGCAATGTAGATGTGTATTGATATTCGGCACCAAAATCGGAGGATTAATTTCGGTTTCTTTGGACTCGGTAGCGGAAGGCGAGATACGAACCCAAAAAGGTTTACACAGTCGGAAAAGAATTAAGCAGTCGGAAAAAGATTTTGCAGTCCGAAAATATATAAGCAGTTCGTAAACAGATTTAGGCAGTCCAAAAAAGATTTATGCACTCCGAAAAAGATTTAAGCAGTTCGTAAAAAGATTTAAGCAGTCGGAAAAAGATTTACGCACTCGGAAAAAGATTAAAGCTGTCCGGAAAAAGTCATTAATTCACTTCTTTGGTAACTTTCTTTTTTTTTTCTATCCATTCACATGAATTTCAGATAATATTCTTCCGGCCAGCGTTTTCTTTTCTTTCTGTTTTATCACACCATAAAGCATCTTGGAGAACTAAAAAAAAAGAAAAGAAAAAAAAGGCAACGTGGCGGGAATTTCAAAACGTGGCGAATATTCTAGAAGGAAATAAAACTCGTAGAAGGTATTTTCACTGACGAATTAAACTCAGATGGATAAAGGACATAATTATGATAACTATAATAGTAACAGTAATTACCATAATGGTGCCAATAACGATAGTAGTGTTGATAATTACGGGGGTAATGATATCGAATGATAACTATAATGATATCAATAGTAACGGCATTGATAATGATGCTTTGGTAATAAATATCGTGAAAGTAAAAATAATGATAGAAATGATGTTGATGATACCAAGGACGAGAATGATAATGGTGATAATAACAATGTGGATACTGGTAATGGATATGGTATTGGCGATAACGATGATAATAACGATTTTAAATACAAATATGATTAATGATGATAATTCTATTGTTTAAAGTATCAATGATGATGGTAACGATGGTATTGATACTAAAAATGATGATTATATTGATGACAATGATGATAATAATGTGATAATGGGTAATAGTCATGACAAATAGACTGCTTTATATGATATTGATGACTATAATAACGATGGTATTAAGGATGATGATAACGATGGTAACTGCAATAACAAAATGATAATAGTAATCTGGAAACTTAGCAAAGTGCGCGTAAATAGCTGATGTCCCCATATACGCCCAAAACACGCCCACTATAGTTTCAAAAGGATAGTTTTTTTGTTTTTTTACCTTTGTTGAATGCTGTATTGGGTTAATGTCTGGCTGATCCATTGAAACCCAGCAGGTAATTGGCGACGTGGGAGTGCAAAAAAATGCCTTTGAAAGATTCTTTTGGTCATAAAACAGGTGCTTGTTAAGAGGGCCTACTTTTGGAAGATGAAACCTGCTCGAAGTTTACTCGAAGAGTTGGTGATGTTCGCTATTCTGAGGTCACTGTTATGAGAGAAATTCGAGTAATTGTTCAAGTATATGGAGACGAGGGGGGGGGGACGTAAAGAGTAAACACAGGATTCGTTAAATCTCTCACGACTGAGGACAGCATACAAACGCGCACCGTACGACTTCTACGAGAGATACGCCACGACTGGGGTTGCAGATCGTACACTGGTTCTCAATGTCCTCGGGTTCTAGAGAGCTAAGAGTCCTTGCTTTAGGAGCAAAGGGGAGGGGAGGAAAATGGCATCGTGGCGGGAATTTCAAAACGTGGCGAATATTCTAGAAGGAAATAAAACTCGTAGAAGGTATTTTCACTGACAAATTAAACTCAGATGGGTAAAGGACATAATTATGATAACTTTCATAGTAACAGTATTATGATACCATAATGATGATTGGATGATAATGAAGACAATGACGATAGTATTGTTGATAATTATGGGAGTAATAATATCTAATGATAACTAATAATATAAATGATAACGGCAATGATAATGATGCATTGGTAATAAATATCGGAGACAGGGAACGAAATTGAAGGAGGGAATGCTTTTGGAAATTCAATAAACCCTAATGGAAGGAGTTCGGAATATAGACAGATAATCAATAAAAGACATCACTGCGGAGCTCCTGTGAAGATCCAGGACATTAGCCTGAAGAAGAAACTTTTGTATACTGAATGCTTTAAGGCCAAGCATTAAGGTCAGAGACAAACTGTAGGACCAGAACACAAAGCAAAAAAAATGGGCATTTGTAGCAGAAGGTAATGTCGGAATGAGAGGGTTATGGCACAGCTGAGAGAGATGGAGAGACAGATAAACATGGGAAGTGAAAGAAGTTATAAAAAAGAGATAGAACGGATAAGTGTGGGCGAGAGGAGACTAGAAGAGGGGGAGCTTATACAGGGAAAGAGTGTGTATGTGTGTCAGACGAGTGAGAAAAAAATTGAGATTCACAGAATAAGTGAGAAGGAAAAGCAGAAAAGGTATGACTGAGAATGAATGTATTCACAATACAAGAGATGTATTTGAACGGTTTCGAATATATCTTCGTCAGAAATAAATGTATTTCTGACGAAGGTATATTCAAAACCGTCCAAAAAAAAAAAAAATCTCTTGTATTGTGAAGATATTCATTCTCATTCATACTTTTATATAGAGAGTATATTAAGGTAGAGAGGCAGACAGACACACACACAAATAGACAGGCAAAAACAGAAAGAGAAGAGACAGAGAGACAGAGACAGAGACAGAAGAGAGAGAGAGAGAGAGAGAGAGAGAGAGAGAGAGAGAGAGAGAGAGAGAGCGAGACGAGAGACAGACAGAGAGAGAGACGCGAGCGACAGAGACAGAGACAGAGACAAAGACATTCACCCACAAAAAAGACAAACGAACAAAGATACTCAATCAACAGCGGCAAAGGTTAACCCCCTCTCTCTCTCTCTCTCTCTCTCTCCCCCCTCCCCTTACCCCCCCCTCCCCCGCGTCGCACAGATCCACCGTCGCAGTATGGAAGAGTTCGACGTGCCAAGAATTCTCATTTGCCAGCTGACGTGGACTCAAATCCGGGTCTTTTATTATCCGAAACAAATATTTATGCTTCCCTGGGCACCGGGTGAGGGTTATGAATTGTGCTTATTTCATCGTTGATGGATTTTTTTTTTTTTGTCTGTTTTTGTCTTTGTCTTTTCTCTCTCTTCTCTCTCTCCTCTCCTTCTCTCTCTCTGCTCTCTTCGGTCTGTCTCTTCTCTCGATTTAAAGCTCTAATTTCTTTCACGTCAAACCTCTAGTTATGGATTATCGAGGAAAGAATTTAAGAAATATTAAACTCACACTCGTAATGATGGGGATAATAATAACAGTAATGATAACATCAATTGTCATGTCAATCACTATCATTATTATTATCATTGTTATTATTGATATTGTTATCGTCATTATCATTTTCATCATTGTTTTGTTATCATATTATTTATATTATCTTTGTTATTATTATTATCACTATCATAATCATCATCATTATTATCATTATCCTAATTGTTACTATTATTATTATTATTATTATCATTATCATTATTACTATCGTTATCATCATTATCATGTTATTATTATCATTATTATCATCATTATCATTGTTATCATTATTATCATCATTATCATTGTTATCATTATTATAATTATTATCATTATTATTGTTGCTATTATCATTATCATTATTATTATCATCCTTATTGCTATCACTGTTATTATTATTATCATTATCATTATCATTTTTATCATGATCATCGTCATCATTATTATTATCATCATCCTTATTATCATTACTGGTGGTATTATTCTTATTCTTCTTCTTCTTATTATTATTATCATTATTGCCATTATCATTATTATTATCATTATTATTAATTGATGTAAATTATCATTGTTATCATTATCATTATCATTATCTTTATTATTATATCATTACCATTTCATCAATCTTTATGAATTGATAAGGAAGTTGAAAATTATAATAAAACCCGTGACGATAATCACAATCATAATGATAACAGTGATGCTAGTGATCGTAATGATAAAGACAGTATCGTTACTAACAAGAATAACAACAGCAAAAACAACAATTTTACTACTGTTACTAATAGTACTACAACTATTACTGGTATTAATGTTATTGTGACTATTATTACTACTACTGGTAAGAATCATGAGGTGGTGGTGATAGCGATAATGATGATAATGATAATAGGGATCATAATGAGGTTGTTGTTCTTATGACACTTAAAAAATGCCGTTGTTTGGTACAATTTGGAAATGAAGCGTCGATGGGGACCAAAGTGACAGTCACTGGCAGATGTAAGGTAATTAAATGGAATATGATGGTACCTATGTGAATGGTTAAACGCACACACACACACAGACATGGACACAGTGAGCTATACACACACATACATATATACACAGCACCAACATTCTCTCTCTCTCTCTCTCTCTCTCTGTCTCTCTCTCTCTCTCTCTCTCTCTCTCTCTCTCTCTCTCTCTCTCTCCTCTTCTCTCTCTCTCTCTCTCTCTCTCTCTCTCTCTCTCTCTCACACACACACAACACACACACAACACACACACAAACCACACACACACACACACCACACACACACAACACACACACACACACACACACACACACACACAAACACACACACACACAGAGATATCCGACAGCGTTAAGTCCTTATAGAATCACTCTGCCGTCTACACTCCCACTTTTTAGTAAAAATGGAAGTGAAAATCAGATTTTACCTTTAAGGAAATAGTGGCGATTCTTAGATTCTTATTCGAGGACAAACCTGGATTGGGAACGAAAAATGGTTTAAGGGAAGATAAATATTATCAAATATTCTGAAATGGAAGTCTACATTTGTTAAAGATATGAATTGTGTAGCAGAGTATTGCACACACACGCACACACATATATATATCCACACATATGTGTATATATGTATGTATATACATATACACCACAAACATACAACACACACCTCGAGAGAGAGAGAGAGAGAGAGAGGAGAGAGAGAGAGAGAGAGAGAGAGAGAGAGAGAGAGAGAGAGAGAGGAGAGAGAGAGAGAGAGAGAGAGAGAGAGAGAGAGAGAGAGAGAGAGAGAGAGAGAGAGAGATAGAGATAGATAGATAGATAGAGAGAGAGAGAGAGAGAGAGAGAGAGAGAGAGAGAGAGAGAGGAGAGAGAAAGAGAGAGAGATACGAGAGAGAGCCAGAGAGAGAGAGAGAGACAGAACAGGAAGACAGACAGATAGAAGAATATAGAGAGAAATAGAGAGAAAGAGAGAAGAGAGAGAGAGAGAGAGAGAGAGAGAGGAGAGAGAGAGAGAGAGAGAGAGAGAGAGAGAGAGAGAGAGAGAGAGAGAGAGAGACGAGAGAGAGAGAAGAGAGGAGATGAGAGAGGAGAGACATACAGACAACAGAGCATAGACAGACGATCGATAGAGAAAGAGCAGAGAGAGAGACATAGAGAGAGAGAAGAGAGAAGAAAACAAGAGAGAGAGAGAGAGAGAGAGAGAGAGAGAGAGAGAGAGAGAGAGAGAGAGAGAGAGAGAGAGAGGAGAGAGAGAGAGAGAGAGAGAGAAGAGCGAGGAGAGAAGATAGACAGACCGATCAGCTTAGATAGAGAGAGATGAGAGAGAGAAGAGAGAGAGAGAGAAAGAGAGAGAGAGAAGAGAGAGAGAAGAGGAGAGAGAGAGAGAGAGAGAGAGAGAGAGAGAGAGGAGAGAGAAGGAGGAAGGAGGGAGAAACAGAGAGGCNCACAGACAATAGATACGAGAGAGCAGAGAAATTTAGAGAAGTTAGATCGACTTGAGTGACAAGAGGAGAAAAGAGAGGAAGAAGAGAAGGATCGATATAGAAGATGAGAAACATGGATTCTGTCCTCGCGCCCTGGATCGATCGAAAAATCACGGTTAAAAACGAGAGGCACGACAAGATCGAGAGAGAGAGAGAGCTACGAGAGAGACGAGAGAGAAAAGACCTATCCTCGAGAGAGAGAGAGAGAAAACAGCGATAGACAGACAAGATAGAGATAGAGAGCCAGCGAGCGAGCGAGAGATAGATAGATAGATATATAGAGAGCATGAATGAGATGGAGAAGATTCGAGAGAGAGAGAAGATCATAGAGGACATAGAGATGGACCATAGAAGAAGAGAGAGATGAGAGAGAGAGATGCGAGCGGCCGCGGACCCACCTGGTCGTCCCTCTTGAATCCGCAGCATACTTCATGAGTTTGATTAGGCCAAAGACCGCGGCCCATTGATTCACTGCGGCACCGGACCCAAACACCCGGTGTGAGTTATGCAGATTGTATCAGGGGCCGATTGTTCTCGACCATTTAATGAGGGCATTTGGCCTAATTACCCGAGACTATTTAAACACGGCGGCGATTTCTTTTCTTTTTTTTGAGAATCGCTTGGGAGTCTTTGTGGTAGAAAATTGGGATTCGTGTTCTGATGAGTTAAATATATTTTTACGAATGTACGTATATGGAGACTGGTACATCCACCTTATGTGCGTGATTGATGTGCTGTGTGTGGTGCGTTGTATTTCGTGGTGATGTAATCTGGTGTGTGGTGTGTGTGTCGTACCTGTGTGTGTGTGCTGTGTCACACGACGGCACAAATCACTTCACCTATATCGTGAGTGTGTGTGATGTGTGTGTTATGGCGTTCTTTTTTGCCTGCGTGATTAGTTACTTCTTATGCAGTGTGTATGCAATTCGTTTACGCGTGGATGAGCGTGTATATTCCGTGTATATTGTATTTATGTGACCATGCATATCTCGTGAACGTATGCACTCACGTATGTGTATTTCGCGCACATGTATCCGTTTACTAAATATATTCGTGTATTTAAATCAATACATCATCACCCTTTGCCATAAAGCATCTTAAATTCCAGGATGAAGATTGTCCCAAGAACGAAACTCAGTTATTCCTTGTCCCGTATAATCCATCCCGGACATTATATATATCTTCAGAAAAAGCCTCAAGGAAATAATCACTTTTGTATTAAAATAAAACGTAATCGCGTACAGTCTTCATATTTTACAAAAAGGAGTTCCTCGAATATGTACTGACTATCGTTTTTTTTAAAATGTTTTTCTCACCGGTTGTTCTCTTATTCCTAGGAACGAAAGAAGGTAAATAAAGACTGTCCTCTCTCTCTCTCTCCGTCTGTCTCTTATTCCAAGGGACGATATAAAGGAAGAATGAGGAATAATGTTTTCTCCGTGTTCTTATTCCAGGGACGAAAGAAAGAATAAGAATATGTTTTTCTCCGGCATGTCCTCATTCCAAGTGGACGAAAGAAGAATTAAGGAATGTGTCTTTTCTCCTTTGTCTAATATTTCCCAGGGAACCGAAAAGCAAGAATAAGAATATGTTTTCTCGCGTCTTATTCCAGGGATCGGGAAAAGAAGAAATATAAGAAAATGTTTAACTCAGCGTGTCTTAATACCAAGGGGAGCGGAAAAGAAGAATAGAAATATTGTTTTTTCTCCGTGTCTGTATTCCAGGACGACTAAAGAAGGTAATAAGAAATATGCTTTTCTCCCGCGTCTATTTCCAGGCGGCACGAAAAATAGAAAGAATAAGAATATGTTTTCTCCCGTTGTTCTTATTCCCAGGGACGCGAAAGAAGAATTTAAGAATATTGTTTCTCTTCCTCGTGTGTCTTCTTCTTATTTCCTAGGCACGAACAAGAATGAGAATATTTGTTTTCTCCGTGTCTTATCCCAGGGACGAAAGAAAGTAATTAAGAATATGTTTTCTCCCGTCTCCATTCCAAGAGGACGAAGAAGAATAAGAAGTTGATTTTTTACTTCCGTTGTCTTATTCCAGGGACAGCGAAAGAAAAGAAGAATAAGGTAATATGTGTTTCTCCGCGTCTTTATTCCAGGCGACGGAATCAGAAAAATAAGAATATGTTTTCTCCGTTCTTATCCAGGAGAATAAGAAGGAATAAGAAATATGTTTTCTTCGCGTCTTATTCCAGCGGGACGGAAAGAAGAATAGAGAAAGTTAATGTATTCTCTCTCCTCCGTGTCTCATATCTCCAGGGACGAAAGAAGAATATAGGAAATATGTTTTTCTCGCGTGTTCTTCATTCCAGGGACGAAAAGAAAGTGGGAATAAGAATATGTTTTCATCCGCGTCTCTATTCAGGGACACGAAAAGCAAGCAATAAGAATATGTTTCTCCGTGTCTTATTCCAGGGACGAAAGAAGAATAAGAATATGTTTTCTCCGTGTCTTATTCCAGGGACGAAAGAAGAATAAGAATATGTTTTCTCCGTGTCTTATTCCAGGGACGAAAGAAGAATAAGAATATGTTTTCTCCGTGTCTTATTCCAGGGGACGGAAGAAGAATAAGAATATGTTTTCTCCGTGTCTTATTCCAGGGACGAAAAGAAGAATAAGAATAATGTTTTCTCCGTGTCTTATTCTTAAGAATATGTTTTCTCCGTGTCTTATTCCAGG
>NW_020871949.1:47879-57879 GCF_003789085.1 Penaeus vannamei
CACACACACACACACACACACACATATATATATATATATATATATATATATATATATATATATATATATATATATATGTGTGTGTGTGTGTGTGTGTGTGTGTGTGTGTGTGTGTGGTGTGTGTGTGTGTGTTGTGTGTGTGTGTGTATGTAAACACCACAGATATACACAGAATACAAAGAACGATTCTTCTCTCCGATATAGCTGTCTCCCCCCCCCCGCACCCCACCCCCAGCAGGCCGTCGCCCCCCCCCCACCTCGCCCTCCTCCCGAGCTACAAATCTCGCCGCTGGAGGTCTTCCGGCGGGCGGGGGGGCGGGGTGGGCGGGTGGCGTGGGTGGGCGGGGATGGCGGGGTGGGCGAGGGTGGGCGGGTGGCGTTCTCATCCATCATGTCCGTCTCGCCTCTTTTCCCGTTGCCCTAAAGCCCTCCCCTCATCCATTTCCCTCTTTGCTCGCTTCTCTCCTCTTTCCTCGCTTCCTCCTCTTCCCTCATCTCTCCTCTCTCCTCTTCCTCGCTCTCCCTCGCTTTCTCTCCCTCTCTCTCCTCTCTCCTCTTCCCTCTTTCCTCTCGATTTCTCTTTTTCTACTCCCCGAACTCTGTACTCTCTCTCCTTACCCGTTCTCTCCTTCTCCTCTTCTTCTCTCTTTTTTGCACGTTGTCTTCCGCCCCTTCCTCTCTCTCCTCTTTACCCATTTCCACTTCTTCCTTTTTTCTCTTTCTCTTTATCTATTGTCTTTCGTTTTCTTCTCTTACTCATCTCTCCTCTCTCTCTTTATTCATTTCTCTTACCTATTTCCTGTCCGCACCTTACCCATTTACCCATTTCGCCCTCTCCCATTTAACCCATTGCCCCTCCGCCTCTTCCTTCTCCCATAACTTAATTATCCTATCTCCTCTCCGTCCTTTCCTCTCTCCTTGTGTCCTTTTCCCTTAATTGTTTCTCCTTCCCCCTTTCTCTTCTCCATTAACCTATTTCCTTCGTACTCTCTTCTCCTTACCCATCTCCCCCCTCTCCCCCCTCTCCCCCCCCCCTTCGCCGTGAGGGATGATTGCCAGATTAACTTTTTTATGTTTTATTTCGTTTTTTTTTTTTTTTTTTTTTTTCTTTTCGCATTTTCACGTTTCTTTTCCATTCTCCTTTTCGCAGTCCGTTTCGTTATTGTTATCATTACCATTATTTCTATTATCTTAAGTATCATCATTATTATCCATCATTATTGTTATTACCAATATTATTTAATTATTACTATCATTATTAATCATTATTCATATTATTATCATGTTCATTATTATTAATATATTATTATATATATTATTATATTATTATAATTATTATTATATTATCATTAATTGTTTTATTATTATCATCCCATATCTTATTATCGTTACCAATATTATTATCTTAGTATTATTTTATCATCATCCTTATCTTGTTTTATTATTGTTACTATCATTATTCATATTATCATCATTATCATTTATATTACCATTATCATGATTCTCATTGTTATTATCATTATAATTGATATTGTTTTTATTGTTATTGTTATACTTATTGTCAATTTAACTATCATCATTATGAAATAAATAATTACTATCACAATCACCTTTGGCATTATCATTATCATCATCACACTTGTCATTATTGTTACCATCCTTTCCTTCTAAAACTATTCTCATTTTTAATAGTATTATCAACATTTTTTATGATATCTGTATATTGCAATATACAATAATTGTCATTATTGTTACTATCCTTTCCTTTTAAAACTATTCTCATTTTTAATAGTATTATCAACATTTTTATATCTGTATATTGCAATAGAAACTTTTTTTTTATTATTATTTTCTGTCCGTCTCGACACCATATAGCAAATTTATTACCTGTTGCCATGATTTTCGGTTTTGCAACATCCAAAAGTTTTCAATTATTGCGACTTCTTCGGTTCGTCTCGCCGATCACGTTGCAGAAAACGATAGAGATATCCTGGGAAATCGTCCCAATATGACCACACCTGAGGAAAATCGTCCCAATATGACCACACCTGAGGAAAGAGGAGAAGAAATCGTCCCAATGTGACCACACCCGAGGAAATCGTCCCAATATGAACACGGCTTGTCCCCTGGGCCGTCTGGGCGCTCGAATCTAGTTTGTAGCGAAATCCGATAAAGTGTCTCTCTTCCAATATTTTTTTTTTTTTTTTTTTTCGTAAACAAGACTTTCGTGAAAAACGATTTTTCAGAAGCTGGGAGATCGTTCGGTTTACTCTGGGCGGGAGGGAGAGGGGGGGGGGGTGAGGGGCGTTCGCTAAGGGCGGGGTGGGGGGGGGGGTGAGGGGTGTTCGCTAAAGGGGAGGTTGGGGTGGAGGGGAGTTCGGTTAAGGGGGGGTGGGGTGAGGGTCGTTCGCTAAGGGGGGAGGGGGAGGAGGGTGAGGGGCGTTCGCTAAGGGGAAGGTGGGGGGGAGGGGCGTTCGTTAAGGGGGGGGAGGGGCGTTCGGTTAAGGGGGGGAGGGGCGTTCGGTTAAGGGGGGTAAGGGGCGTTCGAGGGGGGCGTTCAGCTAAGGGGGGGTGGGGGGGTGAGGGGCGTTCGCTAAGGGGACCGTTCATTCGACACGGTATCACACTTTCCCCTTAAATGTTACCTGCCGCCCTTGAAGACATTCCCCCCCCCCTTTTTTTTTTCTTAAATCAATGAGGGCTTTTCTTCTTTGTCTTCTTCATTAGACGAATCTTCAATTTTTTTTCCGTTCTCAATTTTCCCGTCTTTGTCAAGAACTCTTCCTCTATTTACCGAGTCGCTTTTTCTCCTTTGGGTGTCTATTTGTCTTTCTTCCTCTTATTCTCTCCGTCTCTCCATTCTCTCTCTCTTCCTTAATCACTGGGAGATGAGGAGGAAGGGAAGAGAAGGGAATAGAGAGGACAGGATAACAGGGACAAAGTAATTAGCTAAAAGGCAGGATAAGGAGAGCAAGGAACCGAGAAGAACATCAACAGAGAGCGATGGTGAGAACAGACGAGAGAGAAAATGTGAAATGTCGGAAATAAGAACGACTGAACGATGGTCATTCACACAAGATGGTGCCCATCTTCCTCCTATCTACTCGTTATCTCTCTCTCTCTCTCTCTCTCTCTCTCTCTCTCTCTCTCTCTCTCTCTCTCTCTCTCTCTCTCTCTCTCTCTCTCTCTCTCTCTCCTCTCTCTCTCTCACTTTCCCTCCCACCCTTCCTTCTCATTCTCTCTCTCTCTCTCTTCCTTCTCTTTCACTTTCCTTTTCCATTCCCTTCCTCCTCCCCTTCCTTCTTCCTTCCCTCTTCCCTTCTTTCCCTCACCCTTATCTCCTTCTCTCTCTCTCTCCTTCTCCCTCGCCCTTTCCTCCTTTACTTTCCCCCATCCCTTTCCCTTACCCTTCTTTCCCACCCTCCCTCTCCCTCCCTCACCCTTGTCCCCTACCTCCCCCGCCTCCCTTACCTTCCCTTTCTCCCCTCCTCCTCCCTTACTCCATCCTCTCCTACCTTCCCACCCCCCCTCTCCACCCCTTCTCCTTCCTCTTCTTCTACCTCCTCTTCGTCCCCTCCTCTCCTTCCTCCCCCGGTCTCTCCTACAGCCCCTTCTCCCCATACCAACCTCAACCTCTCCTATCTTCCCCCCCTCCTCTCTCATCTATCTCCCCCACCTCCTAATCATCCCCTCCTCCCCTACCTCCGCTTCGTCCCCAAACCATAAACCACTCCCCCTTCTCTTCCTATCCATATATCCTACTCTCTTCATCTAATACCCTCCCCACTATCAATCCCTATTCATCCCTTTAGCTTATCCTCCTTCGACCCCTATTCCACTCTACTCTACCCCTATAATACCTACGCCGCCTTCCTCCCCCTCGTCCCTTATCCTTCTCCCTATCACTATGACTACCCTTAACTACTCTTTACATTTCTACTCTACCCCACCTTCCTCGATTCAACAGTATATGTATAGCCAACTAAATATAATATACCATACCTATCCACTTATGTACCTCTCACTTCTCCACCACTAACTACCTATATATATAACCCTTCGCTTGTATCCTCAATCGTTCCACCTGCTATATAATTCAATACTTACTCTAAACCCTATACCTTATAACCCCTATCCTAATATAACTCTTTACATCTACCTCCTCACCACGCTCCCGATCTCCCCCCTAATCTATCCCACTACGAGTTCTACCCAATATATCTCATTTCTACTCTACACCTACCTATATAGTACCCCTAATTACCTCCTCCCGTATACATCCCAAACTGAGAGAGTGCTATACTTCTTTGACTCATACCGCCTGTTAACTATAAATATATATATATATAATATATATATCCACATTTAACGTATATATTTATGGCTCGAGATTCAATGTCAATCGTAGGGGGGGGGGGGGGTTAGAGTTGATGGCAGAGGAATTGGGTCTGAGGTTTTCCATAGTTTTAATCTGAGTTTAATAGATAAGATTGTAACGTAATTTGATATTGTAATATATGTTTTACAGAACCACGTATGTTAGTATTTGAACTTTGTGAAGGTATTGTTTTGTGAGTATGGTGGTGATTGGAGGTTATGTTATTGTTCATTTCGGCGATGAGTGTCATGTACGTTCACTTTTATCTCTTATTATATTCCATTCACCCATAGTTAACCCATAAGCTGTGGCATTTTGTTACATATGTCCTGGGTAAGATATTTGATTTATGAAGATGTTTGATTACGTGCTAAATTATCAAATATTGGTGTATTATATAGGTATGTTTGGCAATTGTCTATTTTAAAATTTGGCACAAATTCGATATGATCATCTAGCTAATTTATTTTCCTAAAAATTTTTCATTTGCATAAGACACACAAACACACAGTGCGTATCTAAAAAATCTCTTGTACTAATAGAATATGTTTTGCAACAAATAAAACTCGATTTCACCGTACGTCGCATTATAATAATTTGCAACCGGAAAACGATGTTATTAAGTAATGTTGTTTTGTGTATATTATAAATGTCAGTCATAATAATCTAAAGAAACTGAAAGAAATCTTGGCCCATGTTTTATCCTTTAAAATCCGGAGTTATGAGAGATCTTCTCTAGTCACAATCCACCCTTGCAGAATTTGTTGGTTAAGGACAAGCTAACACCTCCTCCACGACATTCTTTCAACCGATTGCACAAATCTGCTAAAATGTTGAATATGCCCCCATCATTTTCTCTTTCTCCTCACTTCCATCCTCTTCGACGCCTTTCCACTTCCTCCCTCCTTGCTTCCTCTTCGACCTCTCTCTCCTCCATTTAATCCCATTCTCACCTTCTATTATCTGAAGTCTCACGGTCTCTAATTCCCGTCGTCCAACTCCTTATTTATCTTTCTCACCCATTCCTCCCACTTTCACTTCTAACCATCTCTTCTTCGCGACCTTCTTACCTATTTTACTGTTCCTCGACTTCCTTTACAACTATAATTCTCTCCCTCTTCGACGCAATCGACCCTTCCTTTGTCCTCTTACCCTTTCCTCTCCTTTCTCCCTTCTCCTCCTCTGTTCTCCTCTTCCTCCCTCCCATACCCTTCCCCCATTCTTCCTCCTCGTCTCCCTTCGCCTCCTCTCCTTCCTTCCTCCCTCTCCCCTATCCCTCCTCCTCTCTTCTCCTTCTACTTCCTCTCCACCACTCTTCTCAACACACCTTCTTCTACGCTCCTCCTTCTCTTCTCCTCACCTTCTCTCTGCCTCTCCTGATTAGCCTTGCTAGTAACCTACCTATATCATATATATAATATGTATATATATTATCCTCTTCTTCTATCTATCATCACCTCTACTTCCGTACCTCCTCTACACCTCTTCCTCTATCTACATATCCTCCACCTCTTCTTCGACCTCTACTATCATACCTATTCATTCGTACCGAGCTCAAACTTCCACCTATAATATCTTTCTTGGACCTTTAAACCTCAATACACCTCTTCGAACCTAATCCTCACGGCACCTCTCGTCGACCATATCTACTCACACTCTTCACTCACCTCAATAACTAACCCCCATAATACCTATATATCCACCTCGTCTCTCCCTTACCTCCTTAACACAACCTTTCGTCGACACTTATCCCTCACCTCTTTATTTTTGATCTTCTCCTACACCTCTTCCACCTTACCCACAGCAGAGAAGGGCCCGCATACCGCCGGAGTGGAAGAAGGTGCGGGCGATATTGATGGGAATAAATTGCGGCGGCCGATGAGAAGAGATCAGCTGGCAGCCAACACGGGCGCGGCATTTCCCCGTTTGGCCGCCCACGAATCACACCTGGCCGTGCCCACCGCTCGCCCTCACTTCTTATTATTCCACCCATTCGACTTCCTCCATCTCTTCGTCGACGTCCTCCACCTCTCTTCGACCTCCTCCGCCTCTTCTTCGACCTCTCTACCACCTCTTCCTCTTCTACTTCCTCCACCTCTTCCTCTTCTACCTCCCTCCCACCTCTCGAGAGCTCCTCCACCTCTTCGAGGAGCTCCTCCACCTCTTCGAGGAGCTCCTCCACCTCTCTTCTTCGACCTCTCTCTTCCTCTTCTACTTCCTCCACCTCTTCCTCTTCTACCTCCTCCACCTCTTCTTTATTCGTGCTCTCTTCCCCCGCCTCTCTCTCTCTATTTGTAGATACATCTTTTTCTCTATCCTGTTCTTGCTCTCGTTCTCCTTCTCTCCCGGTCTCCCCATTTCGCTTTCTCTGCCTTTTTTGTGTTGTCTGTCACACGTTCCTTCCATCCCTCCCTCTTCTATTGTCCATCTATAGCTTTTTCTAGACTAGGACAAATGTTTACAAAATTTAGTATCTTATATGATAGTAACTTAAATTTCAATCAGTATATATAAACCATTTGACTGATGACTTGATTTGGCGGAATTCGTTATCCTAATTTCTGTGATAGTATTTCCTTGTGGTCATTCGGTAGTTTGAAGCTTTTCCATCTGGATAATGAGCACCGTGTTATTCTCTATTTTTGTGTGTGTTTCTTACAGCTTCAAAGATGAGACAAGACGTTGTTTCTACTTCAGGAGAAAAAAAAATCGTCTTTGTGAACCGCTTCCCTCATTTGTTAACTGGGAAATTGAAAATTAACTGTGATATATTTCTGTTGTGTCTTTTATTATCTTCTTAAGGTTGTAACTGTGTATCAGGTTCGGTTAAATGAAAAAAAAAATATTGGGGATAATGTAATGATAATAACGACAATAATGTTCGCAATAATGACAATATCATCTATTTTTTTTTTTTTTTTTTTTACGTAAATAGCTGACATTCTATCTTCTCATTCTTTCTTATTGTATCTTTACCTGCACTGACACCTTTGGCGGTATTAATCTCGATTTTTTTTAGTGTGGCTCTTTGTATAGCTTACAATAAGTATAAAGTACTTCTATCTCACTCTTTCACCCTCGTCAACCTTTCGCTCCATTTCTTATTATTCCACCCATCCGACTTCCTCATCTCTTCGTCGACTTCCTCCATCTCTTCGTCGACCTCCTCCACCACTTCGACCTCCTCCACCTCTTCACCTCCTCCACCTCTTCCTCTTCTACCTCCTCCACCTCTTCGTCCTCCACCTCTTCTTTATTCGTGCTCTCTTCCCCCGCTTCTCTCTCTCTATTTGTAGATACATCTTTTTCTCTATCCTGTTCTTGCTCTCGTTCTCCTTCTCTCCCGGCCTCCCCATTTCGCTTTCTCTGCTTTTTGTGTTGTCTGTCACACGCTCCTTCCATCCCTCCCTCTTACTATTTCCATCTATAGCTTTTTTCTAGACTAGGACAAATATTTACAAAATTTAATTTTAAATTATATAACTTAAAATTCAATCAGTATATATAAACCATTTGACTGATGACTTGATTTGGCGGAATTCGTTATCCTAATTTCTGTGATAGTATTTCCTTGTGGTCATTCGGTAGTTTGAAGCTTTTCCATCTGGATAATGAGCACCGTGTTATTCTCTATTTTTGTGTGTGTTTCTTACAGCTTCAAAGATGAGACAAGACGTTGTTTCTACTTCAGGAGAAAAAAAAAATCGTCTTTGTGAACCGCTTCCCTCATTTGTTAACTGGGAAATTGAAAATTAACTGTGATATATTTCTGTTGTGTCTTTTATTATCTTCTTAAGGTTGTAACTGTGTATTAGGTTCGGCTAAATGATAATATTGGGGATAATGTAATGATAATAAGACAATAATGTTCGCAATAATGACAATATCATCTTTTTTTTTTTTTTTTTTTTTTTTTACGTAAATAGCTGACATTCTATCTTCTCATTCTTTCTTATTGTATCTTTACCTGCACTGACACCTTTGGCGGTATTAATCTCGATTTTTTTTTTAGTGTGGCTCTTTGTATAGCTTACAATAAGTATAAGTATTCTATCTCACTCTTTCATCTTGTCAACCGTTTGCTTTCCTTCTCCCTTTCTTTTCCTCCCTCTATTTTTCCTTATTGATATCATTGTATTTTATTATTGTTATTATTATTATTATTATTATTATTATATTATTATTATTATCATTATTCATTATCATTATTATCATTATATATATTATCAAATTTTATCATTTATCATCATTATTATTACCATTATATATTATTATCAGTATTATCAATATCATTATTATCATTAACATTGTTGGTGTTGTTATTATTATCATTATCATTATCATCATTCCTGTTATCCTTACTATTAACGTTATTATTATTATCATTATCATTATCACTATTACCATTATCATTTCCATTATCAGTCTTTATCATCATCGTCATCACTATTATTATTACTATTATTATCATTGTATCATAATCATTGTCATCATTATCATTAATATGAATTTGATATCATCATCACTATTATTATTATTATATTATTGTTATTATCATTGTATCATAATCATTGTTATCATTATTATCAATTTGATATCACAAATTATATAATTAACACTCACTATTATCATTTCATAACGAGTACTGGCAATACGTAGCGTAGCAATAACATTGACAATAAACAATAAATAATAAACAATAAACAATAAACATTAACAATAAACATTGACATTTGATTTATTTTGCTGTAGATGCATACTGATTACTGATAGCATAGCAATATCTCCGAAAACCAGTAACACAATATGATAAATCTATTTATATAATAAGAAAAATAATATAAGATAAAGAAAAAACATAAAACGGATGAATGATGGAAAACTAGAAGCACTTTGAGAGCGCATACCTCCGCCAAGGCAATGGTGTGATTGATGCAATTAAAAATTTCACACTGAAGAATTACATTAAAATCACCTGTTTCTTGAGTACACTGGTGACGTACATGGACATAACCTAACGTGTGTGTGTGTGTGTGTGTGTGTGTGTGTGTGTGTGTGTGTGTGTGTGTGTATGTGTGTGTGTGTGTGTGTATGTGTATGTGTGTGTGTATGTGTATGTGTTTGTGTGTGTGTGTGTGTGTGTGTGTGTGTGTATGTGTGTGTGTGTGTGTGTGCATAGATGTACATATGTTCTTAGCTCTGTATTTATTGGCGGAGGTGATAAAGGTAATAATAATGATAATAGTTACTCCGAATGCGAAGGCAGTAGGGGTAACTGATGTAATAATTTTTAAGAATTTTTTATTCGATCATGGTCACTTCGTCTCCTCCTCTCTTTACCCTTCCTTACCCCAATTCCCACTCCCTTCATCTACCTCCCCTTCCTCTTCCCTTACCTCCACTTCGACCCATTCTACCTTCTCCATCTCCCCCCCTTCTCCCCTACCTGCTCCTTCTCCATCTTCCCCCTTCTCCCCTACCTACTCCTTCTCCCCAACTCCCCTCCTCTTCCTCCCCTTTTAGGCTTAGACACATCTCTAGTAAAAAAAAAAATCATAAAAAATGTTCATAACCAACCAACAAACTAACCAACGCTACCCAAAAACATAACCTCCTTAGCGA
>NW_020871949.1:62879-69263 GCF_003789085.1 Penaeus vannamei
AATATGATGAGCTTTTACTTTTATGTCTTGCGTTTTGAAGTTTCTTTTTGTGGTCCAGTCTAGCGGTTTGTGTCCAGTCTAGCGGTTTTGTGAAGTCTAGGGTTTATGGTCCAGTCTAGCGGTTTTGTGATCCAGTCTAGCGTTTTGTAGTCCAGTCTAGCGTTTTGTAGTCCTCTTAGCGCTTGATTCAGTCTAGCAGTTTTTGTAGCCGGTTTGAAGTCCAATCTAGCGGCTTTGAAGTCAAAATCTAGCGGATTTGTTAAAGATCAATGGCAACACTGGTCAGGTGGTATTTCTTCGACTTCCAACTACCTCGAGAATAGTTGCCTTTTGGCCTAATTGGTTGTTTCGAGATTGTGTCTGGTGGCACGTGGGGACTTGGGGTGATTTAGTACCTTGCGTTAAATTGCCTTTCTATTTATTTGTCTCTGTGGCTCAGCCTATTTGTTTGTTTGTCTTTTGTTGTTTGTTTGTTTTCTTCTCTTTCTTTTTCTGTCTCTCTCTGTTTTCTTTCTTTCTTTCTTTCTTTCTTCTTTCTGTCTCTGTCTCTCTCTGTCTCTCTGTCTGTTCTCTCTCTCTCCTCTCTCTCTCTCTCTCTCTCTCTCTCTCTTCTATCTCTCTCTCTCTCTCTATCTATCTATCTCTGTCTGTCTGTCTGTCTGTCTGTCTGTCTCCTGTCTCTCTCTCTCTCTCTCTCTCTCCTCTCTCTCTCTCTCTCTCTCTCTCTCTCTCTCTCTCTCTCTCTCTCTCTCTCTCTCTCTCCTATCCCTCCCTCCCTCCCTCCTTCCCTCCCCTCTCGTTCTGTATACTCGATGTGTAGATGTGTATTCTGGTTAAGGAATGGAAACAAAGAACTCAAACACACATTACAAATTCATAATAGAGATAACTGACAAACATCAACCTGAAAGTCTGTGAGTGTGTAGTCTCGCGAAGGTCAAGCCGAGGAATTTCAGTTCAATCCAAGTTGATCAGGAAAGACAATCTCAATGTGGACCTTTGTGAAGTGCTTCCTGCGGGGTTCAGGATTCCCCCTCTAAGGCTTTCGAGCGAATCCTTATTGGTACGTCAGAGGCAGTGCATCTGGGGATTCAATTGAGTGATATATTGACTGCGTCCGAGAATTCCTCTGGGTTGTGGGTAATTAATGTCGGCGGGCTTGCTTGTGGGGTTGGCAGAAGCTTCCTTGGAAACAGTATGGATGGGAGAATGTCCCTCTCCTCTGGGACTCGTCTGCGAAGTACGGGATTCTACTCATAAGGCTTCACTCTGATTTTGCCATCAGGGAGGGAGAGAGACAGAGAGAGGGAGGGAGAGACACAGAGAGAGGGAGGGAGAGAGACAGAGAGAGGGAGGGAGGGAGACAGAGAGAGGGAGGGAGAGACAGAGAGAGAGGTGAGGGAGAAAAGAGAGAGAGGAGGGAAGAGAGACAGAGAGAGGGAGGGAGGAAGAGAGAGGGAGGGAGGAGACAGAGAGAGCAGGGAGAGGGAGAGGAGGAGAGAGACAGAGAGAGGGAGGGAGAGACACCAGCCAGACACAGAAGGGAGACAGAGGAGAGGGAGGGAGAGAGCCAGAGAGAGGGAGGGAGAGAGACAGAGGGAGGAGGGAGACGAGACAGTAGAGAGGGAGGGAGGAGGACAGAGAGAGAGGGAGAGGAGAGAGGACAGAGAGAGAAAGAGGGAGAGGCACACGAGGAGAGGGAGGGGAGAGCCAGATCGGAGAGGGAGGGAGGAGAGACAGAGAGGAGGGACTGGGAGAGAGGAGACAGAGAGGGGACGGAAGCCAGAGAGAGCGGAGGGAGATGAGACAGAGGGGAAGGAGGGAGAAGACAGAGAGAGGGAGGGAGAGAGACAGAGAGAGGAGGGAGAGACACAGAGAGATAGGGAGAGAGACAGGAGAGAGTGGGAGCGAGTACAAGGAGAATAGGGAGGAGAGAGCCAGAGGAGGGAGGAAGGGACACAGAGAGATGAGGGAGAGACACAGAGAGAGGGAGGAGAGACAACAGAGAGAAGGAGGGAGGAGACACAGATTTAGAGGGAGGAGAAGAGACACAGAGAGAGGGAGGGAGAGACACAGAGAGAGGAGGAAGGAGAGAGCCAGAGAGAGGGAGGGGAGACACCAGAAGAGGGAGGAGAGACGCCAGAGAGGGGAGGAGAAGAAGGACAGGAGAGAGGGAGAGAGAGGACAGAGAGAGGGAGGGAGAGAGACAGAGATGAGGGAGGAGAGGACACAGGAGAGAGGGAGGGAGAACACAGAGGAGGGAGGGAGAGACACAGAGAGAGGGAGGGAGGAGAGA
The DNA here is from genome assembly GCF_003789085.1 of Penaeus vannamei. Taxonomy (NCBI): domain Eukaryota; kingdom Metazoa; phylum Arthropoda; class Malacostraca; order Decapoda; family Penaeidae; genus Penaeus; species Penaeus vannamei. The sequence goes on from NW_020871949.1 coordinate 65,176, forward strand.
CATGAGAGAGGAGGAGAGAGCCAGGCAGAGGGAGGGAGAGACAGAGAGAGGGAGGAGAGACACAAGAGAGGAAGGAGGACAGAGGACACACAGAGAGGGAGGAGAGAGACAGAGGAGCGGAGGGAGAGGAGAAGAGATGAGGTGAGGGAGAGAGACAGTGAGGAGGGAGGGGGAGACACAGATGAGAGGAGGGAAAGAGACAGAAGAGAGGGAGGGAGAGAACAGAGAGAGGGAGCGAGAGAGCACAGAGGAGAGGAGGGAGAGAAGCCAGAGAGGGGAGGAGAGACACCAGAGAGAGGAGGAGAAACAGAGGAGGAGGGAAGAAAGCCAGAAGAGAGGAGGGAGAGCAGAGAGAGGGAAGAGGGAGAGAGACAGAGAGAGGGAGGAGAGACACAGAGAGAGAAGGGGAGGACACACAAAGAGGGAGGAGGACACAGGAGGAGGGAGGTGAGAGAGACAGAGAGAGGGAGGGAGAGACACAGGATGAGGGAGGGAGAGAGACATGAAGGAGGGAGGGAGAGACACAGAGAGAGGCCAAGAGAGGGATGGGAAGAGAACGAGAGAGGGAGGGAGAGAGACAGACGAGAGGAGGGAGAGAAAACCAGAGAGAGGGAGGGAGAGACCAGAGAGAGGGAGGGAGAAAGACCAGATGAAAGGAGGAGAGAGCACAGGAGAGAGGCAGGGAGAGAGGACAGAGAAGATGGGAGGAGAGAGACAGAGAGAGGGAGGGGGAGAGAGACAAGAGAGGGAGGGATTAGACAACAGAGAGAGGGAGGAAACCAAGAGAGAGGGAGGAAAGACAGAGAGAGAGAGGGAGGACACAGAGATGGAGGGAGAGACCACAGAGAGAGCGGAGGAGATACACAGAGAGAGGGGAGAGGAGACAGAGAGAGGGAGGAGAGAGACAGAGAGAGGGAGGAGAGGACACAAGGAGAGGGAGGGAGAGACACAGAGAGAGGGAGGGAAGACACTAGATGAGTACGGAGGAGAAACAGACGAGAGGGAGGAGAGAGACAGAGAGAGGGAGGGGGAGACACTACAGAGAGGGAGGAGCAGACACAGAGAGGGAGGGAGAGGCACAGAGAAGGAGGGAGAGAACAGAGAGGCAGGGGCGAGAGACACAGAGAGAGGGAGGAGAGAGACAGAGAGAGGAGGGAGAGAGCACAAGGAGGAGGGAGAAGCCAGAGAAAGGGAGGGAGGAGACACAGAGAGAGGGAGGGGAGTTTGACGCAGACAGAGAGGAGGGAGAGAGAACAGATGAGAGGGAGGAGAGACACAGAGAGAGGGAGGAGAGACACAGAGAGAGGAGGAGAGGAGGAAGGGAGGGAGAGACACAGAGAGAGGGAGGAGAGGACACAGAGAGAGGGAAGAGAAGCCGGAGGAGGGAGGGAGAGAGCCAGAGGGGAGGGAGACAGAGACACAGACGAGAGGAGGGAGAGAGCCAGAGAGAGGGAGGGAGAGAGAGAGAAGAGAGAGCAGAAGAGAGGGAGGAGAGAGCCAGAGAGAGGGAGGGAGAGAGCCGAGAGAGGGAGGGAGAGACACAGAGAGAGGGAGGGAGAGAGACAGAGAGAGGGAGGAGAGAGCCAGAGAGAGAGCAGGAGAGGGAGGAGAGAGCAGAGAGAAAAGACACAGAGAGAGGGAGGGAGAGAGCCAGAGAGAGGGAGGGAGAGAGCCAGAGAGAGGGAGGAGAGAGACAGAGAGAGGAGGAGAGACACAGAGAGAGGGAGGGGGAAACCACACAGAGAGGAGGAGAGACACAGAGAGAGGAGGGAGGAGAGACAGGAGAGAGAGAGAGGGAGGGAGAGACACAGAGAGAGGGAGAGACCAGAGAGAGGGAGAGAGAGCCAGAAGAGAGGAGGGAGAAACAGAGAGAGGAGGGAGAGAGCCAGAGAGAGGAGAGAGACAAGAGCCAGAGAGAGGAGGGAGGACACAGAGAGAGGAGGGAGAGACACAGAGAGAGAGAAGGAGAGAGAGGGAGGGAAGACACAGAGACAGAGAGCGGAGGAGAGGAGGGAGGGAGGAGGACACAGAGGAGGGAGGGAGAGACACAGGAGGGGAGGAAGACACAGGAGAGAGGGGAAGAGAGAGAGAGAGAGAGGGGAGAGAGACAGAGAGAGGGGAGAAGAGCAGAGAGGGGAGGAGAGACACAGAGAGAGGGGGGAGAGACACAGAGAGGGAGGAGAGACAGAGAGGGAGGGAGGACACAGGAGAGAGGGAGGGAGAGAGAGAGAGAGCCAGAGGAGGAGAGAGACACAGAGAGAGGAGGGAGAGAGCCAGAGAGAGGAGGGAGAGACACAGAGAGAGGGAGGGAGAGACACAGAGAGAGGGAGGGAGAGACACAGAGAGAGGGAGGGAGAGACACAGAGAGAGGGAGGGAGAGACACAGAGGAAGTAAATGGGACAGCTAGGAGTGAATGTCCTTTTCCTTTGGGACTGCGAAGTACAGGATTCTACTCGAAGGAGTGATATCCATAAATGCTTCGCTCTGTTTTTGTCATCAGTTGGACAGGGAGTAAATGGGACAGCCAGGAGTAAATGTCTTTTTCCTCTGGGATTCATCTGTGAATTATAGACCTACTCAAATGATTGACAGCCATAATGCTTCGTTCTGTCTTTGCCAACAGTTGGAGAAAGAGTAAAATGGGAGTGATCTGGAGACCGTTCGTAATCAAGTTCAGGGCATCTCAGCACCTTCCTTCATAAGAGTGTGTCTAGGGGAACGTTTTTGAGAAGGCTGAGGATTCTCGTCCGACTTGGGTTTTCATTTGGATCACCTGAAGCCTGTTCCTGAGTGTGGGAGCAATCAGTGCGAGCTTTTTCCTGTGTGAGAGCAATCAGTGCGAGAGAAGTGTAGTCCACAATGGGACAGATTTCAGGTATATAGAATGATCTTAAAGTCCGACTCTAGAACTTATAAGGTCTGTACTTATAGAGAACACTGACTTTAGGCTCCGTTTGAGAGTGTGAGTCTGTTCTCTGTCTATATCCCATGGCATATGAAGAGCTTCACCCACTCCGGACATAATGCTTTGCCGTTTGGACATCAAATCTCAGGGACCTTCAATCCTATCGCACTGCACAGATCCAGGTAACATTTGGCCTTCCTTGCAACTCTCTCTCTCTCTGTCTATCTACCTCTATCTGTCTCGGTTTCTGTCTCGGTCTTTCTATCTGTATCTATCTATCAGTCTCTTATCTTTCTCTGTCTCCGTCTCTGTCTGTCGGTCGGTTTCTCTCTTCTTCTCTCTCCCTATGTCTAATGTCTATCTGTCTCTATCTCTCTCTCTCTCTCTCTCTCTCTCTCTCTCTCTCTCTCTCTCTCTCTCTCTCTCTCTCTCTCTCTCTCTCTCTCTCTCTCTCTCTCTCTCTTCCTCTCTCTCTCTCTCCCTCCCTCTCTCTCTCACAGTTTGTCCTCTAAATTATGCTCTGAAAGATGGCCCTGGATTGTGATTCCGACAGTTTTGTTTTTAAAAGAACCACCATCAAAAGAGCTTGCCTTTGATTCCCTCACACTAGTTAGAATTTCTAAAAGGGACGGATTCGTTAGTTCAAAGGCATTTCATTATTCCACGAAGAACAATGGCAGCTGTAAAATCCGTATACAGGAGAGTGCTTAATCTGTGATCTGTGCTCAGTCCCTTAATAAATCCTCGGTGGTTTTCATGAGCAGGTTCCAAATTCGACTAGAGCTGGTTCCACTATGTAGCTCCCACAAATATCGGGTTTTCTTGCTATATATCTTTCCACTACCAGCTCTGGTTCCACTATGTGAGCTCGTCCGACAATATTCGGGTTCTTGCTATATGATCTTATCCATTACAGTAATAGACTTAGATAGAGTTAACCGATAGATTACGATATACTCATACAGTGCACTACCCCCATACTTGAGATTACCCTTCCATCGTCCTCTAGCTTCCACTCAGCTTCAATCCGGCTCCACTACTCTCTCCACATATCGTCTCTGCATATACCCTCACCAGCTGCCTCGCTCTCCACAATATCGGGTTCTGCTATTATCTCCATACAGCTGGCTTCACTATGTAGCCTCAATCATCGGTTCTGCTATATATCTTCCGACTACAGCT
>NW_020871949.1:70458-72958 GCF_003789085.1 Penaeus vannamei
AGAGAGTCGAAGTGAGTAAAGGAAGGGAGGGTTAAGGGATAGAGATGGGAGGGAGGCTGAGGTAGAGAAGAGGAGGAGAGAGGGCGAGAGAGAGGTTGAGAAAAAAAAAAGAGAAAAGAAAGATAGTAAAAGAAAGAAAATAAGAAGCAAAAGAAAAAGATGAGAAAAGAGAGAAAGCAAGAAAATATAGAAGAAAGAAGAAGAGAGAAAAAAGTAAGGAGAAAAGAAAAAAAGAGAGAGAAGAAGAAGAAAGAAGAAAAAAAAAACAAAAGAGGAGTGAGGGAGGAGAAGAGGAGGTGAGTGGTGAGAGATGAGAGAGAGATGAGAGTCGGACGAAGACAGATGAGAGAAAGAGAGAGATACGAGAGAGAGAGATACACGTTGGATGAGAGAGAGAGAGAGAGAGAGATGAGAGAGACGGGAGAGAGAGAGACAGAGAGAGAGAGGAGGAGAGAAGAGAAAGAAATTGAGAAAGAGAGAGAAGAGAAAGAAGAGGAGAGAAGAAAAAACAAAGAGAAAGAGAGAGGAGATGAGCGAGAGCAGAGGAAGTAGAGCACGGAAAAGGAATGATGGTCAAGGAAGATGATCCAAGAAATAAAACACCCGAAGTCAGCATGTTTTTATCATGAGATTTGATTTGTGGCATCGGGTGGGCTCGGAGGCGGCGGGAAGGGCGGGGAGGCGGGGAGCTGAGAGGAAGAGCGGAGAGCGAGGGATCAGCTGGGCGAGATATGCAGTTCCGGTGACTAGTCCTTCCGTTTTCTTTTTGTTTGTTTCTTCCGTTTTCTTCTGTTTTCTTCTGATTTTTCCGTCCGGTTTTTTCTGGTTTCTCTTCCCGTTTTCTGTTTTTTCCTCCGTTTTTCTTGTTTTTCTATCGTTTTCTTCTGTTTTAGCTCCGTTTTTCTTGTTTTCCCTCTGTTTTTTCTTCCGTTTTTCCTTGTTTTCTTCCGTTTTCTTCTTCCTCTGTTTTTCTTCCCTTTCTCTTTTCTTCGTTTTCCTTTCTGTTTTTCTTCGTATTCTTTTTTTCTTTTCGTTTTTCCGTTTTTCTTCCGTTTTTCTTCTGTTTTCCTTCCGTTTTCGAGAGTAAAGTACCTTTTTAGAGACATGCATGAATAGAAACACCGGTATTTCTCTTACACACAAGAAAGTTAGTAAGGACGAGAAGTTGTCCTCTGGAAGTTTTCTCCGCGGGGGTGGGGGGGGAGGGGGAATGGAGGGGGGGGGGGGAGAAGACGTTATCCGGGTAATGATGGTGGCGCGGCGGGGGGGGGAGGGCAGGGGGGAGAGAGAGAAACCTTTCCTTCTATACACATACTCATAAATTATGAAGCTCTCTTCTTCTCTCTCTCACACACAACTCATATATTGTTTGTATGTATATATAAATATATGTGTATGTTGTGTGTGTGTGTGTGTGTGTGTGTGTGTTGTGTGTGTTGTGTGTGTGTTTGTGTGTGTTGTGTGTGTGTGTGGTGTGTGTGTGTGGTGTGTGTGTGTGTGTGTGTTTGTGGTTATATGTGTGTGTGTGTGGATTGTGTGGTGGTGTGTGTGTGTGTTGTGTGTGTGTGTGTGTGTGTGTGTGCTGTGTGTGTGTGTACGTTACGTCACACATAAGCAGCTAACTACAAACCTCATTCTCAGATATATGTAAAATCTAGTGCTATAATCAACTTTTAAACATTAAAAAAATTTTGAACACAAATACCTGTTTTTCTCTCGTTTTTTTTTTTGGGAAATTTGAAGAAAAAAATCCAATTTCCTTGTAAACTTTTGTGGAATCAGGAACGTCGAAGATGAAGACTGGAATGGCAAAGTGGAATGCAAGGAACGGGAATCGGGAATGCACTGGAGCCAAGAGGAAGTCACTAAACAAGGAAGTTGATATTAGTTTTCCTTCTTAACGGTCGAATAAAGCGAAATAAAGTCGGTTATTTTGACTAAAGATTCCAGTTTTTTAATTCTTTGTCAGTTGTTTTCCATATTGTTTATTGGTTACTCCTTTTATTATTAATGTTTTGTGTTTATTTGCCCATTCTATGATTATTTAATGTGTTTTATTCAACTGGAGGTTCTTAACGTTCGAACAAAGCGAAATAAGGTCGGTTATTTGACTAAACTTCCTTGGGATTCCATGTCATTTTTTTTATATAAGATTATATTTCTCTCCGTTTTTCGATATTCTTTATTCAGTTTGATTCATATTTGTTTATTGGTTATTCCTTTATTTATTATGTTTTGTGTTTATTTGCCCATTCTATGATTTTTAATCGTGTTTTTTCACTGGAGTTCTTAACGGTCGAACAAAGCGAAATAAAGTCGGTTATTTGACTAAACTTCCTGGGGATTCCATGTCAATTTTTTTTAAGATTATATTTCTCTCCGTTTTTCGATATCTTTATTCAGTTTGATTTTCATATTTGTTATTGGTTATTCCTTTTATTTATTAATGTTTTTGTGTTTATTTGCCCATTCTATGATTATTTAATCGTGTTTTTTTCAC
>NW_020871949.1:87958-100458 GCF_003789085.1 Penaeus vannamei
AAAAAAACATATATGAAAATACTTGCATGCTTTTTTACATATATTTTGTTGGCATACCCACTGAAATTACTATTATCGTTGTTATCAATACTCTTCACAGACTTCCTTATCGTCAATATCATTAGAACACATATTTCAAAAATACCAGTAAGCCATGTAGTTCATTTACATATGTAACCACTCTCGTTTAAGTCTACATTTATTTATCGAAATTTGGGGTTCGAGGAGACAGCAGTAACATATCCCTCGATCGCAAATGGGACCCATCTTTCCTTTCATATTTCTTAAAGTTACATAGCTGAATTCGTTCACCCCACAAATGTTATTAGTAAATCCATCTAATATACTATTCATCTCACTGAGTTTCATATTCCCATAAGTTTATACAACTGCATTCGTTCATCTCATACATATTCCTCGACAACCATCCAATAGATGATGTTGGACACTGGCCAACTCTATGCTGATATCTATTTTACAAAAGTCAAAATGTCTGAGAGTTATCACAGATGATTCCTGCTGAATATGTCAATGCAGACCCGTTTCGTCAATGATTCTGTAACGTATGGCATTTCTCCTCAACTCGCTACTTTTTGCAAACATTTAGTGGCCATTGCTTCAGTATTAGTCCCACATTAAGGGAAGTTCAGCTGTTACTATGATAATAATAATGATAATGATGTATAAGAATTAATTATAGCATAATGATAATGATAGTTCTGAGTAATACCAATAAAAATAATGGTCACAGTTATGATAATATAATGATGCTAATACCAACACTATTAGGAGGACAGCTATAACAGGTAATAATATCAATAATGACAATGATAACAGTAATCACAACAGTGATGATAATGGTACTAATTATAATAACCGTAATGGCCATAGTAATGACAGAGTGTAGATTATGTAAAAACAAGAAGAGCGAATCTGGTACAAACGAGAGAAGACAACCCTCCACAGCTGAACCCCCTCCTGTCCTTACTTTTGTTTACAAATCTTCAAAATTACAGTTTCTACTTCCCCGCGGCAACTCCTCCTACGGCGAGGGTCCAGATGGATTCACAGTGATTCGCTCAGCACCGCCTGCGCTTGTGAGCCCAATCTCAGCGTCGCCGCGGGCTACTTCCTGTCAAGCATCGGCACACGTGACACAGCCAGTGGTTCCCAAAGACTATCTACGAAAGACCGGAAAGTCGAGCAAAATCCTGTGAGTAATGCGGCGTCGGCGCAATAGATGGCGTTAGTGAGCATCTCGTGACGTCATCTCATACCCGTCTGTTTGTTTACACAGAAGCGCGAATATTGTTATGACAGTTCCGACATTGCCAGGAAAGTCTCATCCTTGTTCTGCTTGTAAAAAGCAAAAATAAGAAAAATAAATAACTTATATTTCACTTTTTTTTCCAAGGAAAAAGAAAGGTTTGTAATATTTATGCTTTTTTAGATATAACCTAAGATATGTGACGTTCAGATTGACATAAGCAAGATATAAATTGGATCACAAGAAATTATTTTGATTTGTAAAGGTGTCAAGTCATGACGCCCGTCTAAAAAAGTAGAGGCCAAAAATCTACTTAATAATATAGTGCAAGCCTTAAGCTACAATTTGACGTAAGCTGACGAGAGCTTTGACATCAATAGAGTGAAAAAAATGTCAGGTTGATTTTGAGTTAGATTATAGTTATCACCAAAATCAGCATATATATTGATTGAACAATGATCATTACTTGGTAGATCTGTATAGTAGGAACAAACAGAAATATAGAAAAAGTAAAATAAGTTCAGATGTTAACAGGACAACGACGGGTGGCCTGTTTCGAGTTCCTAGCCAGAGTATACAAGGTGTAGCAGATGCATTCCAGGCAGCTCCTAGGAAAAGGGGTTAGGGGACAGTCCCCTAATCAAACATAAAAACTTTTTAATGAGGAAATTAATCTCAAAATCATGCGGTCGCAATGCGAAGAATTGAAATAAAAATGTGTATTTCGGCCATTTATTTGTAAAGGTTTTGTTATTCTAATAAAGATATTGTAATAATTTTCTTTAATTTATCATACTCAATTTCTATGTATTGATGCATGTTTGGCAATATAATTATATATATTATATGTCAGTAATGTTATGTGACTGTAGGCCTATAAGTTCATTGTGCCACGTGGTTTAATGTGTCCTGTATATGGCATGTTGTATACGCCGTATATATGCCATGCATGTATGAACTACCAATTTATAGTTGTTAACCAGCCCTAAATTGCCGAATGGGTAGTTTCGGGCTGGGAGGGGCAAAGGAATTATATGAAGAAAATAAATGCTACTACAAAGTCATGATACGATATGAATTATATATATATATATATATAAATTTATTAGTAAATAAGCTATTCGCAACCCCCTCTGAATAAGTCTGAACTGACCAAGAACATGAGCCCGAGTGAGCACACCCCACTGAACGACGTCGGACGTTTAGTTGGGCGTCGAGTCAACAGATGGCGCTGGTGGACGACCGGGGAGCTCACATTTTTTAGAATGCGTTAGATAGCATGTTTCCTGTCTTTCGTATATAGTCTTTGGTGGTTCCGCGCCGAAAGGGGAGACGAAAGGCTCTGGCAAGGTGGGTGACGCGCGCGGGAAATATTTTATATCATAGCTGAACAATGCAGGTGAATGCAGGGTGAGTTCACATCTAGATGATTGGAACGAAGATAATACTTAGCAAGATAGGAAAACAAAATTTGTTTCTTTTGCCTCTTCCCTTCCTTCCACCTTTCCTACTCCATCTTGATTTTATTTCTTTCTCTTCAACACTTGTTCGTCTTCTTCCTCCACCCAGTCTCTGCTTCTCATATCACTAATAAAATCACATGATTTTGAGAGGAATAACTGCAAAATTACGAAAACGCGCATAAACGCCAACAAACAACCAAGCAATTAAAAAAAAAAAAAATACAAAATCAAACGCTCCAATTCCTTCATACTCCTTTGCATTGTAAACACCGGAGAAAGAGACAGAAACAAGAGTAGAAAGATGTATGGAACGGAAAGTAAGTAGATAGAGCTGCAAACTGAAATTCATGCATAAAAAAAATGCAGTATCCGTCGGCTATATGACTACACCACGAAAACATACAAATCATCAATGAATTTCACTAGAATTTTATTGTAGCTTTTAGGAGAACACTTGTATTACACTTGTATATGTAATGTTGCATACATATATCTGTGTGTATGTGTGTGTACTTGTATTAAACATTATTGTATGCCAACCCTTACACTGAAATATAAGTGTGTGTGTGTGCGTGTGTGTATGTGCGTGTGTGTGTGTGTGTATGTGCGTGTGTGCATGTGTGTGTGTGACTCCCAAGATGATTATATGACGATATTTCGACAATGATGGTGAAAATACTGGATGGTGATTGGAATAAGCACTAGCATGAGAAAGATAAAATATGTCCCAAGTAGATTTCAACTCTGATTTTCGAACACGGAAAGTAATTGACACGTTTTAATGTAGATCAAAGGAACAGAGTTATCGCAATTAGCTTACGATCCTCATATTGTTTTTGGTTGCGTTTGTTTTCTATATTTATACTTATATTATTAATAAATGATATAAGTATATCTATCTATCTATATCTATATATATATATATATATAAATATATATATATATATATACATATATGATTACACTCATTCATGAAATATTTAAAAAGAAATCCCCCAAAATGTAACGGTTAGCACGACGGTCTCTAAAATCGTAGACCCGGGTTCGATTCCCGACGGAGAATAAAACTTTTTTTTTTTCTTTTTTGCCTAATTTTATTATTTATAGTTATAATTCATGCACACAAGATAATCTGAAGTAAAAGCGGATTGCAATGGCGCTTTTTTTAAGCCTTTCATCCCCGGTCATTGTTGCAATCAGTTCGTTCTCTCTCACATTCACTTTTTTTCGTCCCCCCCCTCTCTCTCTCCTTTCTCTCACTCATTGGATCGCTCTGTCATTGCCTTCTCTCTCTCTCTCTCTTCCTGCCTATCTTTCTCTCCAATATCAATTCCTATATTGTCTCATTTATCCATTCTGTCATCCACTCGCATTTTTCTCCACCCACTCTATCTATTCAAATTCATTCATTTACTCTCCTTCTATCTCTTATTACATTCTCAATCATGTGCATTCGTTCTAAGAATAGAGCGGATATGACGAAATTCCAGTCGACTAATATAAATATCAAATTCTATCTGATCCTTCCGGACCTGAAACCCTTCCATGGACCCCAAGGTAAGAGCCTATGGTCTAGGGCTAGGATGCCCAGCTCCCCCCCCCCCTCAGGATCCATGTAACACCTTTCTCTTCCTAAAACTTGTGAGATTACCCTTTTCTAAACATCTAAATGCTTTTTGTTGCACTCGGAACGTTTCACTGTCCCCGCAGTGCACTCGCCTCACACCCGTCTGACGTAGGCCTACTTCTGTGACCTTTTTCCTCACGAGAGCCCATAACTCACCCCGATGAACGCAGTGCTCTTTGTATTTTGTTGCCCACACGCCAGTGCTTCGGAATCTAAGTGCTCCAAATGCACAGAATTACACTTTACTCTGATGACTATTTAGTGTATCGAAAAACATAACTGGATTTCAGGCTACACTGATTCACACGCACTCATATGTATGTTTGTCTGACACAAAAACACGAAACATGTATAAGCTTAATTAGAGGCTAAATCTGATACCACTGCTGGGCAACAAGTGCTGTTATTGATTTCAAAGTGAAATCACAGAATGATACAGATCCCGTGTGGCCTAGTAGCTAGACTGTGTTCGATTCCTTGCACGGAAAGAATTTTTTTTATAGCATTATTTCCTTGCTTCGAACAAGCAGTGCTTAATTCATTATCAGTCTCGTGGAGTCTAGTGACTAGGATACGCGGCCCGTGTGCGATTCCCGGCACAGGAAATAACCATGAGTTATATATTTCTTATATTACCTTGTTTTGACCTATTTAAAAGTCACTTATTCGTGCAGATCAGTATTATTCGTAGTATAGAAACTGAATAACTTGAAAACAAAACACTGTGAAATCAGTGGTAAGATTAGCATAGCCTGAGAAAGGTTCTGGATGCAAGTGCGATTGTCTGTGTTTAAACGTGTGGTTCTGTGGGTCTCGTTTGTTTTTGCTTTATACGTGTTATATGAGAGCTTGTTTTGCCCTTTCGTGAAGGGAATTTTGATAGGGTTTGTGAAATGGGATTACTATGACTATCATATCGGGTCCTGAAATATGGTAGGTCTGTCAGAAATTAAGTATCATGGTAACATTACAGAATTTTAGGATGCTTGTTAGAAGCTTACACACACACGCACACACACATGAATGTCTGTGTGTGTGTATAGATAGATAAAGAGAGTGAGACATACAAAGACACACACATCTTTATTATTACATATATATATATATATATATATATATATATTATATATATATATTATATATATAATATGTATGTATATTTGTTTATTTATAGAAATATTTATATTTATGTTTAGATATATGTTTATATGCATGAATATAAATCTACAAATATGAACACACACACGCACACACACACACACACACACACAACACACACACACACACACACACACACACACACACACACACACACACACACACACACACACACGTATATAAATTATCTATTTTTATGTGCATTTGTTGCTCAGCAGTGGGATCAGATTTAGCCAAACAGCAGCATTTGCGGCTTCCGTCTCGATGGCGCCGCCGCTACAGAACCAATGGGAATTTCGGGAGTCTTAATGACGTCACCAAAGGTACCACACCTGTGTGTGGGGGGAGGGGTCTTACGCAAAATTCCACAGCGTTCTCTCTTCTATTCATTCGCTCTTTTTTATTCATCCCCCCCTCTCTCCCTCTCCTTCCAAAAGAATAGACCAGCAAAATAAAAATATGACCTGAAATCCTGATATTACTTTTGTCTAGAGGCTGGGGAACGCCCCCACCCCACCCCACCCCAACCGTCGCATTGCATAGAATTATGTAATACCTCCTCTCTTTTCCTAAAATCTTGTGCGATTACCGTTTTCTAAACATCTAAGTAGAATGGGTAATAACACATCTTACCAATATCACTGAGATAATACCGTGTTGTTTATTCTTTCTACGTCTTCCCTCCCGCGCCAGCCGCTAGATCGCTCAGCATTTGAGCTTCGTCTGCATAAAGGACCACATCGTTTACTGCAGTGCGCTCCACCTCACTTCCTTTTCCATCTTCCACGAGAACAAGAACAAGAACGGCGTCTGTGGCAATCGTTGGAACAATCCATCGCATACCGCGAAATACTGTTTTTTTTTTTCCGCTGCACTCGGAACAGCGTTGCAATGTCCCCGCTGTGCACGTCTCATGCCAGTTTAATGTAGGCCTACAGTTTAATGTAGGCCTACTTCTCTGTGACCTTCCTCACGAAATACTTTCACTCGCCCGAGGGACTCTGCAATGCCGATGTGCTCAGTCTCCAAATGCACAGTATTACACCGTACACTTCTCTGATGACGTATTTAGTGTATCGAAGGCTACACTGAGACACGCACGCACGCATATGTATGTTTATCTGACACAAATACGTGAAACATATTAAAATTTAATCATTGTAATCACTGTGGCACCGAATCTTTCTTACTTGTATTTTTTATACTTTATACTTTCGTATTTGTTTACGTCATTTTTCTTTTCTTTTCACCTTTTACTATATAGTATTTTTTTCTATTTTATATCGTAAATTTATTTATTTTCGATCCTTTCGTATATTTATCGTATTTTGACGCACTATCTACTTTCACTATTCTTTCTTACTTCCTTTTTCTTGTTGAATTCTTAACGCGGAGATATGTGCTCTCTGAGCAGGTTGCAGTCCATATTCTATACTCGACAGTCGTTTCAGACAATAATCCTCGCAAATATTTCTCGCCAAAATAAGCTCTTTCAGCGAAAGCCAAACAACACAGAATGAGGACTTGTTTTTAACAGGAATATATCGTCATCATGACGCACCTAACCCACACGCATACACATAATAATAATATAATAATAATAATACACAAATAAATAGACAGCAGGGGAAACGGATTGCAACCGGGGCATTTTTTGTTTTTATTATTATGCTCTTTCTTAGTACTTTTTAAGCTTACTTATTTGTTATCGTCATTTCCCTTTTTTTCATGCTTTACTATATCGCATTTTTAGACGCCTTTTTTCGCTCTGTACTTATTTTGCAATGTTAATTTTTCTCTCGCACTGTTTTCTTAATTCACATTTTTATCACAGTTTTGATGCATTTCCACTTTCGCTTTCTCTTATTTTCACGTTTCGTATTTTTATCGCATTTTGACGCATTTTCTACTCTATTTTTTCTCATTCGCCTTTATTTTCTAATTATTGTGACGTTTCTTTTCATTTTTCTTATTCGATTTTTTATGCGCTTTTGACACATTTTCTACTTTCACTTTTTGTCATTTTACACCTTATTTTATTTTTCTACTTAATGTCTTGTTCTCTTCAATATTGTTAGTGTTTCTTCGCTTATTTCCTTTATCTTTCCTGTTCGATTTTACATTTCACACACAAATTTATATACATATTTACACATACATGAATGGAGATAAATTTCAGGGACATATGTCCACATATGCAATTACATTGGAATATACGTATATTTTACATAGAAATGTCTTCTTTTGACGTCCTTTCACTGAAATGAGAAAAAGGTAATTATTATTAACAGTATGAGTTGCACATGGCCCACACGCACACACATAAGTGCAAACATAAAAACACACATACACATAAAAACGCACAAAAACTGATTGCAACCGACGGGCAAAAATGTAATTTTTGTGCCCGGGTGCTTTTCATGTCTTTCAGCCCCGGGCGAGGTTGCAACCAGAGGGAGCACTTTTGGCTCCCTTTTGCAGATTCGAACTCGCGATCGCGGGTTTCGAATCTGGCGCCCTTACCCTCTCGGCCACGGTGTCGAGGGGCAACAGGAAAGGGTTGGGAGAGGCATTTATGCAACATGTGCAACATATATGTGATAATGTGTGAGCGTGCTTGTATGTGTGTAAGCGTGTGTGCGCGCGCGTGATACCCAGGATGATTATGGGACGATGGTGATGCGACAATGCTGGTGAAAATAATGGTGATGATGGTAATTTCTAGATCGTGGATAAGCCCGGAATATGTTTGGACGCTCGGGTCGAAAGTGTGAATGCATGAAGCTTTCGGAATAAAAAGTCAGATACTAACTAAAAGCATTAAAAATAAATTAGAATATGGTGCAACTGAATTTCTTTCGAATCTAGTTCGCAAAAGTGTAAAATCTTATACCAAGCCATAGTGAAACAAATGTGCAGCTAAATGAGCAATCTTACTTTATTAAGGCCGTTCCTCCTCCTTCAAGGCCTTCTCTCTCTCTCTCTAACTCTAACTCTCTCTGTCTCTCCTCTGTCTCTCTCTCTCTCTCTCTCTCTCTCTCTCTCTCTCTCTCTCTCTCTCTCTCTCTCTCTCTAACTCTCTCTCTCTCTCTCTCTCTCTCCTCTCTTCTCTCTCTCTCTCTCTCTCTCTCTCTTCTCTCTCTCTCTCTCTCTCTCTCTCTCTCTCTCCCTCTCTCTCTCTCTCTCTCTCTCTCTCTCTCTCTCTCTCTCTCTCTCTCTCTCTCTCTCTCTCTCTCTAACTCTCTCTGTCTCTCTCTGTCTTTCCTCTCTTCTCTCTCTCTCTCTCTCTCTCTCTCTCTCTCTCTCTCTCTCTCTCTCCTCTCTCTCTCTCTCTTCTCTCCTCTCTCTCTCAACTCTCTCTGTCTCTCTCTGTCTCTCTCTCTCTCTCTCTCTCTCTCTCTCTCTCTCTCTCTCTCTCTCTCTCTCTCTCTCCTCTCTCTCTCTCTCTCTCTCTCTCTCTCTCTCTCTCTTCGCAACTTTCTTTTCTAAGGAGAGTGGAGAAAGATTGGGGAAGAGAAAGGAAGTATAATGATGAAAGAGAAAAGAGACCAATGAAAACAAGAGGAGTGTAGAGGAGGACATGATAAAGGCAGAAAGCAGAGGATGTAATCAACATTGGCCCAGGTTAATAAGTGAGTGTGATGAAACAGAACAGACACAATCGATAAAAAAGATGGAACAAGCGACTTCCTCCAATAAAGAGAGAGAAGAAAATCAAATGAATGATTAAAATTACCAGCGTAGAGAAAATAAATTCATAAAATGTTAAGCAAGCAAAATGAAAGATGTTTAGTGAAACAATTGGAAATTAATGATTGTGAAGATAAAAGAGTACACGAAGGATTAGGAAAAAATTGCGGAAGACAAACAAAAGACGCAAATAACATTCTAAAAAGAGAGAAAAAGAGAGAGAAAAAGGGAGAGAAAAAGGAAATCCGTGGCGGCGAAGGCTCGATCGCCTGCAAGCAAAGCCAGGCGAGAGGTCAAGGCCAAGTCACGTGACCTTCGGCGACTTCCGAGGTCGGAAAGAAAGATTTTGAAGACACCGACTCTCTTTTCTTCTTTTCTTACTTTACTCATTTAAGGTTCTCTTCCAATTTCTATTCTACTCCTAATCAAAATTGTTTTTACTGTAAGCGTCACATGAAGAGTAACGATACAGGCACACTCCTTTAGTATTTCTTTAATATCGGTTGATTTATAACCAAATTTTAGGCACATGTATTCTGAACATTAGCCATAATAATGATAATGGTAATGATAATGATAAAAAAAAATTTAAGATTTTGATGAAGCTCCCGAGAAGAAGGAAGTAAACAATAACAGCAGTAATAATTGTAATGTTAATAATAATAATGACAGTGAAGCTGATAATAATGACAGTAATGATAATGAAACTGATGATGATAATGACAGGATAATGATAATGATGATGATTCTAATCAAAATAGATAACGCAAAGAACAACAATAGTGATGATAGTGTTATAAAGATAATGAGAATGATGGTAATAAATAAATGATAATGATAATAATGGCGATGAATTTTTTTTTTTAAATCCTCTTTGATAAAAGAAAGGGGAATGATAGAAAACAGCGACCTCATTGCACTCATTTGCAATTGTATCAAGACCGTAGTGTTCGGTCATTTTTGATAATGGCATTAATAGTATATATGATTATGATGATAATGAGTGATAATGACCAGTAGTGAAAATTACATTAATATTGGAGAGGAGGATAATATAAATAACGATCGTGGTGGTGATTTTAATGAGGAAATTAATTTTACCGAAACTAACAACTGGGATGTTATATAATGAACGCACCGGTATTGATGATAAGCACGATGGTTTGACAGTAATTAAACGGCAACGATGATAATGACAGTAATCGCCCTAATTACCGCAATAATGAAAAGGTAGATGGTATTAGCTTTAGATGCGTAGCTATGAAAATAATGATAATGATGGTCATAACTAAGATAATAGTAAAAGTATAGGGAATAACCAGAAGAAAATGGAAAAAAACGAAGACAGTTGGATAATGGGAAGAGGAAAATAAGAAAAAGAAAGAAAAGATGAATCGCTGAATAGATAGATATTAGATATAAAATTTTAATAGAATATGCAAATAGTTAATAGACTGATCTATAGAAGCATGGGATTGAATAGACATAGAGACAGATAGATAGGAGAGAAATGAAGGCAAAGATAAATTCATAAAGAATAGGAAAGAAGTCAGCTTCATACATAATGACGCCACCTTTACTGTTGTTTTCTTTGTGTTTCGGAAGTCTTAACGTTTCTATTTAGTTGTTAGTTTGATGTTATTGTTGTCGCTGTCGTTAACATAAATAGTAGTAGTACTCGTAGTAATAGCAGTGCTATGAATGGTCTGTTCATTTCTCTCATCAATTTGTGATTGCCGTTAGCGTTTCGATCTTCAGCACCGTCCAATGTATGCCAGCTGCCCCGCGTTCGTCTCCGTGCATTCCCCAGCGCTGTTCCAGATGCTGATTTTCCTTTTTAGGTTCTCGCAAATTCGCTCCGACCAAGAACGCCAATTCTACCAGTCGATCGCCGCGTGAAACACAATAGTTCAGACAAGGTTTTTCAGTATTTAATATCCGCTAATTCATAGCCATATCTTAGGCCGTATTCTGAACCCAAGGAAAAGATGCTGGTTATTGTTGTTGTCGTTCACATAAAACGATTGTAGAATAGGCATAAGAACCTTGCCTCATAATTTCTTAATTGCAATACAGATCAATAACAGCTGACACTTTCCAAACAGATTGTGGTTGTCATTACAAGGGAAAACGTCGCTAATATAAATAATGCACACACACACACACACACACACACACACCACACACCACCACACACACACACACACACACACATACACACACACATACGCAAAATTTGATATCATATCACCGTGGACGAGTGCTGCCATTTTTATTCTACTTTTGGTGCTGCAGATAAAGCTGTTTGGGCGGAAGAGTCCGTCTGAATTAATTATCGAAAAATATTTTTTTTTTTCTTCTAAATTCCCAAACTATCGTAATTCGATGAGAAAAAACTCGCTTTGAAACGGCAGTTGAATGTCGGACTTGGTAAAAAAAAAAAAAAATGCCACTTTGTACCTACTTAATAAATATTTTCTGCAGGTTCTGCTCATCCGTTTTAAAAGCGTATATTGATAAACAACCCAACTTGGGTCATGACACTCTTTGGCCCTCTCCCTGTTGCGCACCGTTGATTAAACATTTTTTAAACGTTTCTTTCACATGCATTTTTTTCTCTCTCTCCCTCTTTGCAGTGTGCCTTAGACGAGAAACTGCCAACTCGTCTTGAAAAAGGCAGGTAGCCGGTTCCAATGTTGCATAAAACCTTCTCCCAACCCTTTCCTTCTGCCCCTCGTCACCGTGGCCGAGAGGGTAAGGGCGCCGATTCGAAACCGCGATCGCGAGTTCGAATCTGCAAAAGGGAGCCAAAAGTGCTCCCTCTGTTGCAACCTCGCCCGGGGCTGAAAGACATGGAAGCCCGGGCACCAAAATTACAAGACGCCCGCCGGTTGCAATCAGTTTTTTCGTTATTGTGTATTTTTATGTGTGTATGTGTAATTATGTGTGTGCAACTCATGATAGGTCAATAAATATTCCATTCTTCCCTATTTCATTGTAGGACGTCAAAACAACCCATATCTTTTCTATATCAAATATATTTATGTTCCAGTGAATCGTGTAATTGTATATGTGAAATTCTATCTTCAATCGATGAGGAACAAAATAATAATAATAATTATATATAAATGAATAAATAAATAAATAAACGTGAAAATGGCAAAAAATTAAAGTAGAACATCCGGTAAACTGCGCAAAAATATGTGAAAGTAGCGAAATAAAATGTACAGAAAACTGCGCCAACAAAACAGTAAATAAAGTGAAAATAAAAAACGAGCGAATGAGAAAAGGCGGA
>NW_020871949.1:111409-118909 GCF_003789085.1 Penaeus vannamei
TTTTTTGCCTTTGTCGAATTGTCGGCTGACGCGGTTTCGGGTACTTCCATTTTGCAATATTTTCTTCTCTCAGCGACATATCTGGGGCATGGCTTTGGGGGGTCTCTTTCGGGGTATAAGTATCCGTGATTGAAGAAGGAAATTCACTTCGAATGTGACGTGGATTGTGGCCTTGGTCCCTGACTGCGGTCCGGACTTCGGAGCTGACTTCGGATTCTGGGTAGGTCTTCTTAGTGATTTTTTTTTATTGTGTCTATCATGGATTTAGTTGTATTTATAACATATTTTTATGTGTATTTTTTTTTTTTAATTATTATTTTTTTTTTTTTTTTGGGGGGGGGGTTGTTGGGTTGTGTGTACAAGACCCACTGGTTTCTTCTGGACTTAGGCGAGTAACATGCTGCGTTACCATCTGC
The DNA here is from genome assembly GCF_003789085.1 of Penaeus vannamei. NCBI lineage: Eukaryota > Metazoa > Arthropoda > Malacostraca > Decapoda > Penaeidae > Penaeus > Penaeus vannamei. Next base: position 111,826 of record NW_020871949.1, read on the forward strand.
AGTGTGCACTTGCTTGGTAAAGACCCAAAGCAATACTCAGCAATTCTTTCAAAGAGCTAGAGAGCTCGGAAGGCCCACACCCCATAGGAGAAACACTGCTGGAGGATCCGTACCTTCAGTGTTGACAGAAATTTTCACAGAACCACGTTAAGGGAGCTCTATTGTTTACTATAATATTATCTAATTTATATATTTTTTATCTATTTATGTATTCTTTATTCATTATTATGATTTTTTGTGAAGGACTAAGTCAACGAACACGTTACACTGTCTTGAGGATCCGTATCTCCTGTGGTGTCAATATTTTTTTATCAGAAACTGTCATCCTTGAGAACACTGCTTGAGGATGCGTACCTCCAGTGTTACTATCATTTTTTATTTAACTGTTTATTTTCATCTATTTATTCATTTATCTTTATTTATCATTATCATTTTTTGTGAGGATCAAGTCACGCAAAAACACTGCTTGAGGATGCGTACCTCCAGTGTTACTATTAATTTTATAAATAAATTAGTACTTAGTTTACTTTTCTCACAGCTTACGGATCCGTGCATCCTGGGAGAGAAATTTTTAGTCTTTCCATAAATACTTTTTTGGGGGTACTTTTTATAGTCATAGTCTGTTCCTGCCTTCGTGATCTGTCATTTTCTTGACTTTTGATTTTTACGCCAACTTGGTCTTCGACCTTTAAACCATTTCTTAAACTTCACTTACGAGTTTGTCAGCACTATCTAATTTCATTTGTTTGTTTTTATTTGTTTATGTTTCTTTTTGGAGAAAGTTAATGTCCATTTGGGTTGGAGATTATTTTCCTAAACTTAGGAATTCCTTTGTTTTCGTGCTGACACCTTCATGAAAACACTTATGGAGTTGGGACGCCAACTTAGGACAACCTCAATGTTTTGTGTTGTTGTAGTTTATATCTGGTGTTTGTTTTCTATGTGCACCTTTCAGCTCCTTTCCATGACTGAAAACACTTGTAGAAATTCCTTGAGTGCTTGACCCCACAATATCCTCGTACCATATTTGGACTTTTACTCATTCCCAGCCCTACTTCTCTCAGACTCGGGTCTCCTGTACGGCTGTGGAAAGGCATGTGATGAATCAGAATGTATTCAAGCTGATATCTTACCGTCTGTGGTAAAAATAATATACTAAAAATGCTATTACTATTCCTACAGCTGGGTTCCCGCAACCAGCAGGCGCATGCCCGAAGGAAAGAAGGGAATCTCATGATCTTGCATTTTTCTTCCAAACACATCCACGCAGACGCTCAGCCTACGCTATCTCTCTCTCTTTTCACCTCTACACACACACACACATCCAACATTCAGCATACACACTCTGTATTTCCTTCCACCCTCCTCCTATAGAATATTCACACCCACATACACAGCACACACGGTTCCTGTGTGTGCTGGCAGCGCAGCGTGCCGTGGGCCGGGAACCTTACGTCTGTTCACTGCAGACGAATCCTTTCCTGAAAATAAAATCCATATTCTCGGTTGAGTCCGAACTCAATCAGACACATTAAGTCTACTGGATCTATGCCCTGCTACAATTATTATTATTATTATTGATATTATTACACTAACAACTAGTAGCATTCTGAGAGCGTATACCTCCGCCAGGGCAATAAAGTCAGTGTTGCAATGAAAATATTCACCCAAAAATTTACACTAAAATGAAGTTTCAAGTACACAGGTGACGTAAACATAACTTCCTTGGCGGAGGCAAGGTAATTCATAACTTTTTGAAGTATCCTGCTAACCGACGAACAAACAAACTAACCAACACGACCAAAAACATAACCTCCTTGGCGGAGGTAATAATAATAATAATAATAATAATAATATAATAATGATATAATGAAATAATGATAATAATAATGATAATGATAATGATAATGATAATGATAATGATAATGATAATGATAATGATAATGATAATATAATAATAATAATAATAATAATATAAATAATATAATAATAATAATAATAATATATAATATATAATAATAATAATAATAATAATAATAATAATGATACATAATAATATAATAATAATAATAATAATGATAATGATAATAATAATATAATAATAATGATAATAATGATAATGATTGATAATGATAGATAATATAAATGTAGTAATGATAATGGTAATGATAATGATAATGATATTGATAAGGATGAAAATAATATTGATAATGATAATAATTATAATGAATAATAATGAAAATAGTAATAACCATAATAGAAATAGAAATATTGGTGATATACTACTACTACTACTACTGACAATAATGATAGTGAAAATGGTAAAACTTATATCAATGGTAATAATGAAGCAAATATAAGTAAAGAAAAAAAATATATTAATGATAATGGTGATACTGACAGTGACACAAACGATAATGGTAATGAGAATAATGACAACGAAACCAATAACATTTATAGTAATGATGATGAAAATGATAGTAATCATTATGATGATAATGGTAATGATGTCATCATTTCTAGTAGTATAATCATTATGATAACAATACCAGCAATAATAATGTTAATGATATACATATATGTACTATCATATCCGTCACCATTTTTGCAGATCTAACTTCAGGTCAACTGGATTTAAATTTCTTTTTTATATCGAAATAACCTTTTGATAGCATCTATTTTTGATACTTTTGATAGCATTTATTTTGATAGCATTTATACTTTATTTATACTTACTTTATTTTGATAGCATTTATACTTTATTTATACTTACTTTATTTTGATAGCATTTATACTTTATTTATACTTACTTTATTTTGATAGCATTTATACTTTACTTTTGATATACATTTATACTTTTGATAGCATTTATACTTATTTATACATTTATACATTTATACGACTTTATATTTATATTTATATTTAATACTTAGCATTTCGTATTTCTGTTGTATTTGGTATTCAGTCTGTAGCCTCCCTCCCCGTGCCTGAAGGGAAGACATTCTTGTTGCGAAATATGCGTGTCTGTGTGCGTGTGTGTGTGTGTGTGTGTGTGTGTGTGTGTGTGTGTGTGTGTGTGTGTGTTTGTGTGTGTGTGTGTGTGTGTGTGTGTGGTGTGTGTGTGTGTGTGTGTGTGTGTGTGTGTGTTGTGTGTGTGTGTGTGTGTGTGTGTGTGTGTGTGTGTGTGTGTGTGTGTGTGTGTGTGTGTGTGTGTGTGTGTGTGTGTGTGTGTGTGTGTGTGTGTGTGTGTGTGTGTGTGTGTGTGTGTGTGTGTGTGTGTGTGTGTGTGTGCTTGAGTATGTGTATGTGTGTGTGTGAGAGAGAGCTTGAGTATGTGTGTGTGTGTGTGTGTTTTTGTTTGTGCTTGAGTATGTGTATGTGTGTGTGTGAGAGAGAGCTTGAGTATGTGTGTGTGTGTCTGTGTTTGAGTATGTGTGTATGTTTGTGTTTGTGCTTGAGTATGTGTGTGTGTTTGATTGTATGTGTGTTTGTTCTGTTTGTATATGTGTATTTGAGTGTTTGAGTGAGTGCATGTTTGTGTGCTTGAGTATGTGCGCGTGTATGCGTGTGTTTGCATATCTATACACGCGTTTTTAAGTACGTACGTGTGTGTGTAAACGAGATCAGACATTTCTCTGGAAAATAACAATGCAAGCGAGATCTGCGAACCTACCCCCCCCACCACCACCCCCACCACCCAACCCACTTTCAAGATTACATATTTTTTCCTCTTCATTCAGCCTTTCGACATATCGCTCTAAGCTCTAACAATAATGATAATGATAATAGTAATGATATTAGTATAATATAATAATAGTAATAATAATAATAATAATAATAATAATAATAATAGTATAATAATAATAATAATAATATATAATAATAATAATAATAATAATAATAATAAAAATAAATAATAATATAATGATTATAAAAAGGATATTGTAATAGTAATAACAATGTTGATGATATTATGATAAATGATAATGCTAACAACAATAACAGTAAGGATATGAATAACATTAGAAGAAATAATGATAATGATTATATATATAATAATAAGCTCACTCGCCTCACCAAGCTCAATGAACTTTCCGGAGCTCACCAAGGTTCACGTAGAGTCAGGCACGACTCCTCCCCTCCCCTCCCCCCCACCCTCGACCCTTAAATAATGACCCAACTTCCCCCTTCTCCCCCCCCACCCCATCTCCCTCTCACTCCCAGACTTTTGCCATGATCGCGATTTCCTTCTCTTCTTCCTTGTCTACTCCATTTATCCCTCCGCCCCTAAGAATATGATAATAATAATGATAGTAATAATAAGAATGATAATGATAACCGTAAGCGGATAGAATATCAATATTCTCTCTCTCTTCCTATCACTTTATCATCGTCTATCACCAAAATCATCTTTGTTTCCTTTACCTCTTTCTTTGTCATCACGATTGCCATACTGTCACACGAGACCCAGCTCCTCCCCACATATACCCCCCTCCCACCCACCCACGTCATCACACCATCCCTTCCCTTCATCACCCACATAATTCCCCCACAACACAAGCTTCCCCTCCTTATCATCACCCACCTCCCACCAGTCTTCCCCCCTACCCCTACCATTACCCCTTACACTACCCTACCCGGTCACCACCACCACTTACCACCTCCTCTCCCCCCTCTCCTTCTCCTTCCTCCTCTCCCCTCCTCTCCCTCCCCTCTTCCTCCCCTCTCCCCTTCCCCTCCTCCTCATTCCACTCCTCCTCCTCCTCCTCCTCCTCCTCCTCCCTCTCCCTTCCCCTCCTCCTCCTCCCTTCTCCCCTTCTCCCTTCTCCTCCTCCTCCTCCTCCTCCTCCTCTCCTCCTCCCTTCCCCTCCTCCCCTCCTCCCCTCTCCCTTCCCCTCCTCTTCCTCCTCCTCCTCCTCCTCCCCTTCTCCTCCTTCCTCCTCCTCCTCCTCCCTCCTCCCCTCCTCCTCCTCCCCTCCCTCTCCCCTCCTCCTCCTCCTCCTCTCCTCCTCCTCTCCTCCTCCTTCTCCTCTCCTCCCTCCTCCTCCCTCCCTCCGCCTCCTCCCCCCTCTCCCCTCTCCTCCTCCTCCTCCTCCCCCTCCCCCTCCTCCCTCCTCCCTCCTCCTCTCCCTCTCCCTTCCCTTCCCTCCTCCTTCCTCTCCTCCTCCTCCTCCTCCTCCCCTCTCCCTTCCCCCTCCTCCTCCCCTCCCCCTCCTCCTCTCTCCTCCTCCTCCTCCTCCTCCTCCTCCTCCTCCTCCTCCTCCTCCTCCTCCTCCTCCTCCTCCTCCTCCTCCTCCTCCTCCTCACCCTCAACACCACCCGAGGCTGTCCTTGAGTCAAATCAAAAAGTTTGAGGAGGAGGACATGAAAACACCGTTTGAGGATGACACTTTCGCCGAGACTTTATGCATGGTTATGTAGATTCTTGCAAAGTTGTTGACGCTTGATCTACTCGCAGTGATATGTCTCCTAGGAGCGAGTGAGGGCGTGTGTCCCTTTTTCTATCTTTTTTTAAATCATTACTTTTTTATTTTGATTATCTCTGTCTCTCTTTCCTAATCTGTTGTTTGCCTGCCTCTCTCTTCTCTCTCTCTCTCTCTCTCTCTCCTCCTCTCTCTCTCTCTCTCTCTCTCTCTCTCTCTCTCTCTCTCTCTCTCTCTCTCTCTCTCTCTCTCTCTCTCTCTCTCATTCCCTCTAATTCGTCTTCGTGATCAGATTCATTAAACGTATTTTCTCTTTTTAGAAATTAGTCTTCATGAATGTTTCAATCATCTTCATCAACATTTCCTTTTTTTCATTTCCAATCTGTCTTCATAATTACTTTATTTGTAATTATCATTTACTCTTGCCCGATTCTCTTTTTTAAACATCTGAATATCATAATTTTAAGAAACTCCTCACAATTACCTTAATTTCTATTAGTATCACTTTCCTTTTTTCTCCATAATCATCAAAATTGTTATTATCATTTCTTTTTTACTCTCCTCCTTTCATCAGTTCTTCGTCGTCCTCATCGTTATCACATCAATATCTTTTCCCATTTCTTTCTTCATAATCCTCTGCGTTATCAATACCATTATTTTTTTCTCTGTCTCCTTTCTATATAAAAATAAGATAATAATAATAATTTTCTCTCCCCAAAGTCTCCTTTATAATTTATCTCAATTGTCATTTTCACTTTTTTTTTTTTTCCAAAATTCTTCCCTATAATTATCCCAACCAGCGCGATCTTCCTTTCCCCTAAATTTTACTTTATTATCATTATCTTCTTTTTTCTCTTCCTTCTTTTTCTTGGCCCTCAGACCGTGGTTGGGGGGGGGGAGAGGAGGTGGGGCAGGGGAGGGGGAGGCTGGGGCTGGGGTGAGGTGGGGGGGAGGTGGGGTAGGGGAGGAAGAGGCCGGTCAGTTATCTTTCCTTTTCTTGTATTTGTTTCCAATCCTCTTTTTTCATCATCTCCGTTTTCTTTTCTTTCTTTTTTTTTAAGTTTTTCACTATGATCCTTTTCCTTATCATCGTCATCACTTTTCTTATCATTTTCTCGACTGGATTCTTCTCTCGTTCCTTTATCATCAGGATTATTATCTTTCTTTCTTTTTTTACTCTCCCTTTTCTTTCCCTAATTAGTTTAGAGGCTCCTTCTTTCCCTTCCATTTTTTTTGACGATCTCCACGCCCATTTGTCCGTTTCGTGGGCGGATTTTCGACCTCACTCCCCAAAGGACCGCCTCTGCCGCCCTACTAACGGGATTAACGCGGGGGAATGTCGCATTACCCCGACGGCGCCCCCGGTGGTTCCCTTCACAAGTACGTAAGGGTGATCGGAGCCAAAGGACTACTGGATTATGGACTTATTCTGTTTACGTTTAAGGATTCTTGTTGGTTTTCACTTCAAACAGCGACAGCAGGTAAACACATACACATGCACACACATACGCGCACACACACACACACACATACTGTAACTGACTCGGTAATCTATGTAATTACTTATATGTTGAATTCATCACAGATATATATATATATATATATATATATATATATATATATATATATATATATATATATATAATATACTATATATATAT
>NW_020871949.1:126409-128909 GCF_003789085.1 Penaeus vannamei
AATTTGAGGAAATTAATATGATGGGGATAATAATATTGCTAATGGGAGTAATGAACAGGGTATTGATGATCATTATGACCGTGATAATGATAATGATGAAAATGATTATTGCAGTCACTATTAATGACAATAGTTGATGGTCATTAGATATGCAATTGTGATAATGGTGATAATAATTAGAGGAAATTATTATGATAGGGATAATAATATTGCTAAAGGGGGTAATGAGCAGGGTATTGATAATCATTATGATCGTAATAATGATAATGATGGTAATGATTATTGCAGTTACTATTAATGACAATAGTTAATGGTCATTAGATTTGCAGTGATTATGATGGTGAAGATAATCCAATTATGCGAATGATGACGGTAATAACTATAATACAAACGATAACAACACATCAATGAAGAGAATGACAGCAAAGTTGCCAATAATTAAAAAAAAAAAAGCATTTTGCACCCAATCCATCAACTTACCCCTTTATTCCTCAACAGGTTTAATGGATCTGTCAGGAGCCGTTCTGCTTATGCATATGCAGAGTGAAGTTGCACAGATTTCTTGCAAAAATTGATTCTCATTTTTACACAATTCTTTTCCTCCAATTTTCCGATTTAGTAACTTCGACTTGTAATTGTCAATATTGCTTTGTTCTTGTTTGTAGTGTGTATGAAATTGTTGCACCGCACTCCTGTAATAATTGAATGTCATGCAGATCATGCAAGTGGGAGTCATTCTATTTTATTTCATCGCATTCCTGACCTTCTGTGCTGTTGCGTTTATCGTCGTTCGTTATTTATCTATCTTTTTTATCTATCTATCTATCTATCTATCTATCTATCTATCTATCTATCTATCTATCTATCTATCTATCTATCTATCTATCTATCTTTTTATCTATCTATCTATCTATCTATCTCTATCTATCTATCTATCTATCTATCTATCTATCTATCTATCTATCTATCTATCTATCTATCTATCTATCTATCTATCTATCTATCTATCTATCTATCTATCTATCTATCTATCTATCTATCTATCTCTATCTATCTATATCTATCTATCTATCTATCTATCTATCTATCTATCTATCTATCTATCTATCTATCTATCTATCTATCTATCTATCTATCTATCTATCTATCTCTATCTATCTATCTATCTATCTATATCTATCTATATATCTACCTATCTACCTATCTACTACTACTACTACTCCTGCTACTACTACTACTAATGATAATGATAATAAAAACAACACTAATAATAATTACAATAATAATAACATCGATGATAATAATAATAATGACAAGGATGAAAATAGTGATAGTAATTATAATATTGATAATGATGATGATAACAATAGTAATAATAATAATACTGATGATGATGATAATATTGTCGTAAATGATAATGATAACGATAACAATAATAGTAATTATAATAATGATAATGATTATAATATTAATATCAATAATAGTAATGATAATATTGCTAATAATATCAGTAATGATAATAATAATAATAATAATAATGATAATAATAATAATGATAATAATAATAATAATAGTAAGAATGATACTACTGCTAATACTACTGATAATTATGATAACAAAAATTATGATAATGATAATAAGAATGGTAATAATGATGATGATGATAATGATAACAAAAATGATAAGCTAATGAAAATGATAACTAATAGTAATGTTACATTTATTACTATCACTACTACCATTACCAACTACTAATAGTAACATAACAGTTATTTTCAATATCATCAGTGTTATTTCAATGTTCATATTTTTTTTATATCTTTAACATTATCATCATTATAATCATTATAATTATTACTATCATCATTATTATCATTACTTTTACTATCACCATTATCATCCTCCTCCTCCTCATCATCATTATGATTATCATAAATATTGCTATTGTTATCGTTATCAGTAATATCATCACCATCATCATTATCATCATCAATAACATCACCATCATTATTATTACTATTATTATCATTATCATAATTTTTATTATTACTATAATTTTTTATCAATATTATCATTATTATAACTATCCTCATTGTTATTGTTATTGTTATTATTATTATTACTATTATTATCATTATTATAACCATTATTCTTATTGATATTATCATTATCATTAATATTATTATCATCAACATCATCATTATCTTTATGGATATTTTATTATCATTAATATCATTATCATCATCATTATTGGTATTACCATCATCATTACCATCATTATCATTGCCATTAATATTCTTGTTATTATTTTTATTATCATTATAAACAGGATTAACACAACAATTATATTTCTGTAGCATCGTAATCATCAGCTTAATCTTTATTTTATCATTATGATTATTATTTTTTATAATAATTATATATTGTCTGGTGCTTGTCTTTTCACAGACGTCAAAATTTTCCGAGATTTTTGCACTTTTCTCATGATAAACAAAAGCGT
>NW_020871949.1:141409-143909 GCF_003789085.1 Penaeus vannamei
CTCTGATTCCTTAAACACTTTAAGTAGTTCTTGGGCCTCTTACCTTATTTCATGGTTGCCTAGAAGCCACGCCCCCTTTCCAGAGACTCGAATCTGATTGGTTGATACAAAGCATTCGCGTGGCTTTCTATCATTCATACTAAAAGTGTTCACAGTCTATAAGTATGCCATCTCTTCTCTTTATTGTCTATTGCGTTCTATCCTTAGCTTCAATTTTTCATATTCAGAGTATCAAAATCATCTGGCGCCTTCTTCACGATGAATAATGTATATATTCTACAATTCATGAGACAGGGCATTAGCGTTCTTACATGATATTATTCTACACTTATTTAACTTTCTATTTTCCTCTATAAAATTCCAATGCTTTGAAGTCCTTTTAACATTATCACGCATAGAGCAGGTCTCAATATAAAGTGTAATAGCATTACTATGAATAAATGAACATCACCACGAACATTGTGCATCGACCAATCAGCTGCTTAGTTACAGAAGAGGGCGTGGCTCCTGACCAGACGTGAAATCAGCTGACCAGAAATTGATAATAATCAGATCACGGACCTTTATATCTGTTTCCTTCAGGTATGACAGACTAAAAGGTCTAGAATTATGAGTTTGATGGGAATGGAAAGAGAGTAGAATAATAATATTGATATGAGACGTGAGGAAAAGAGGCAGAGGACAGAGAAAAAATAACACATATATAGGAAAAAGAAATTAGGAATATATTATTTTTTGCCTTGGTTGTTATTAAAATCCCAATAACCAGTGTAATAAAGCAATAATGATATAGAAAATATCGATATTGATAAGAACAATCCTTACTAGTAGTTTTACTAGCTGTACTATTATGTGTCCTTACTATAATTACTTTATCATTGCTGATATTATTTTTACTATTACCATTATCACTACTATATCACTATCATTATATATCATTAATTATTATCATTATTATTATTATTATTATTATTATTATATATTATTTATTATTATTATTATTTTATTATTATTATTATTATTATTATCATATTATATTAATTATTATTATTATTCTCGTCATTACTATCATTATATCACTGTTATTACTATTATTGTTATTGTTATTATGATTATCATTGTTATCATTATTGTTATTATTATCATTATTGTTATCATTATCATTATCAATGTTATTATCATATTATTGTTTTATCATTATCATTGTTCATTAATCATTATATTGTTCTCATTATTATCATTATTACCATTTCATTTATTTATTCCATATATTATTATATTATTATCATTATTATATTATTATTATTATTATTATATTATTATATATTAATCATTATCATTATATTATTATTATTATTATATTTTTATCATATTATTATCATTCTCATTATTTTATAATTATTGTTATCATCATCATTATTTCATTATCATTATCACATCATCATTCTTATCACGTGAAATAATTTCACACTGTATATATTTGTTTATATCTGTTTTTGTTTGGTGTGTGTATGTATGTGTGTGTGTGTGTGTGTGTGTGTGTGTGTGTGTGTGTGTGTGTGTGTGTGTGTGTGTGTGTGTTGTGTGTGTGTGTGTGTGTGTGTGTGTGTGTGTGTGTGTGTGTGTGTGTGTGTGTGTGTGTGTGTTAGAGAGAGAGAGAGAGAGAGAGAGAGAGAGAGAGAGAGAGAGAGAGAGAGAGAGAGAGAGAGAGAGAGAGAGAGAGAGAGAAAGAGAAAGAGAAAAGAGAGAGAAAGAGAAGAGAGAAAGAAGAGAGAGAGAGAGAGAGAGACAAACAACAGAGAGAGAGTGCGTGCAAGCTTCACACACACACACACATACATACACAGTTATATACCCAACTACATACAATGCATATATATACACACACCCAACATACCTTCGTGGCTGCATTCAGACCCATACCTAACATATGCGGTAGTCCATGCGTTATCAATTCAGAGTTTGTGTTGTGAATAGTGCAAAAGGGTAAACGAAGCCCGTGGCAGCCGAAGTAATTCCCGTCTGATGTGCAGCGTTGAAAGGGGGAGACCCGGCTTGAACATCAGGCCTCAAGCAGATCTAGCCAATCCTGTGCTGCTTTTAGGGTGAATTGTGTGGAAGCTTTTCTTGAATATCAGGACTCAAGTGAAACAGATCTAATCAGTTTTTTGTTTGTTTGTTTCTTTGATGTTGAATTGTGTGTGTTTTCTTGAATGTCAGGAGTCAAGTAAAGCAGATCTAACCATTTTTTTTTGTTTGTTTATTTTATGTTGAATTGTGTGTACGTTTTCTTGAATATCAAGACTCAAACAAAGCAGATCTAACCATTTTTTCTTCTTTTAACATGAATTGTTGTAGGTTTTTTTGAATACCAGGATTCAAGCAGATCTAACCAATTTGTTTTTGTTTCTTTTAAAATGAATTGTGTCTAAGTTTTCTTGAATATCAGGATTCAAGCAGTTCTAACCATTTTTTTCTTGTCTTTTCTTTGTTATTATTA
>NW_020871949.1:146409-158909 GCF_003789085.1 Penaeus vannamei
TAAGAAGAAGAAAAAGAAAAAAAAGGAATAACAAGATAAAGATGAGGGAAAAATAAGATTAAAAAAAAGTGAAAAAAGAAAAAGGAAGAAAAAAAACACATAGAAAAAAATAAGATAAAGAGAAAGAACAAAAGAAAGAACAACAACAACAAAGTCCTCACTCCACACTCTCGCACTTCGAACACGCAAAAAAACCCTCCCCCGAAACAGTCACCAAACGCCCACACCCGCCCATCTCTTCACTTCTTCTTGTACTTGTCGCCCGCGCGTGCAGTGTACACGACCCTGACGAAATTCGGAAGGGCGGCCACCAGCATGAAGGTCACGGTGCAGTTGAGAGTGAATTCCGCCACATACCACCCAAACATGGCCGGCGAGAGGGACTTGTGCACGACGACGCCAATCTGACTCGTGACGAAGTTGAGGACGGCGAGGGACACGATCATGTTGGTGCTGAATCTGTGAGTAAGAGATGAGGAAGAGTTCTAGATTTCTAGTGAAGATAAGAGATGAGGAAGAGTTCTAGCTGAATCTGTGAGTAAGAGATGAGGAAGATTTCTAAAGATTTCTAGTGAATCTGTGAGTAAGAGATGAGTCAGAGATCCAGCTGAAATCTCTGGAGTAAGAGATGAGGAAGAGCTGAGATCTCTGTGAGTAAGAGATGAGGAAGAGATCCAGCTGACTCTGTGAGTAAGAGTTCTAGGTGAATCTGTGAGTAAGAGATGTCAAAGATCCAGCTGAATCTGTGAGTAAGAGATGAGGAAGAGTTCTAGCTGACTCTGTGAGTAAGAGATCCAGCTGAATCTGTGAGTAAGAGATGAGCAAGATTCTAGCTGAATCTATGAGTAAGAGATGAGTAAGAGTCCGGCTGAATCTGTGAAGTAAGAGATGAGTAAGAGTCCAGCTGAATCTGGCGGAGTGAGTAAGGGCGTTGATAAAAGGTCTACGGGATGGGTTAGGGTTGGAGACATGTGACTCATGGGTAAGTTAATGATTAGATCAGTTGGTCCTGAATGTGGAATAGAGATGAGTAAGGGCGGTGAGTAAGAAATCCATGTAATTTACTCATGGGTAAGTTAAACGAGCGATCGGCTTACTACTGAGTAAGGGCGATCGACTTGGTGCTGAGTATGAGGGATGAGTAAGGGCGGTGAGTAAGAGGTCTACGTGAGTGGGTTTTAGGGTTGGAGAAACATGTAATTTACTCATGGGTAAGTTAATGATGCGATCGGATATTAGAGGCTGGAGGTTAACTAATTTTACTCATGGTTAAGTTGAGGAAGCGATCGGCTTGGTGTTGAGTACGAAGAGTGAGTAAAGGCGGTGAGTAAGAGATCCACATGCTTGGGTTTTAGGATTGGAAAGACAATATATTCATGGGTAAGGTAAGGGCGCGACCATGTTAGTGTTGAGTATGAGAGATGAGTAAAAGAAATGAAATGAATACTGAGTGAGGGAGATCCCCCAGATGAGTCATTGCAAATTGACGAGAGCTCCACTGGAATGTGAGTTGTGAGTAATATGAGAATTACAGAATGAGTATCAGATACTAATTCAACAGTGATGAATCTCACTGTGAGTAAATGAGTAAGTGTGAATTATGAGACGAGGAAAGTAGAACATTCTCCTGGACAAGATTCACTGGCTGGCGGGCGAGTCAGTGAGGAAATGAGGTTTTGCCTGTCTCATGGTGGGAATAAGGGACTACCTGTATTAAATAAGATTTACCTGAGTGAGTCGGGAACCAGAGGAAGGGGTACAGGTCATGGGAGTCGTGGAGGTAGAAGGAGGCAGAAAGGGCGACAGGAGAGGGAAGAGGAGTCAGAAGGGGAGATAGAAGAGGGAAGAGGAGTCAGGAGAGGGAAGAGGAGACAAAGGGGGAAGAGAGAAGAGGAGTTTAGAAGGGGAGGACAGGAGAGGGAAGAGAGTCAGGAGGGGTGATAGAAGAGGGAAGAGGAGTCAGAAAGGGAGACGGGAGAGGGAAGTGGAGTTAGAAGGGACGGCAGGAGAGGGAAGAGGAGTCGAAGGGGAGAGATAGAAGAGGTTAGAGGAGTCAGGAGAGGGAAGAGGACAGAAGGGGATAGAAGAGAGAAGAGGAGTTAGAAGGGACGGCAGGAGAGGGAAGAGGAGTCAGAAGGGGAGATAGAAGACGTAAGAGGAGTCAGAAGGGAAGATAGAAGAGAGAAGAGGAGTTAGAAGGGACGACAGGAGAGGGAAGAGGAGTCAGAAGGGGCGATAGGAAAGGGAAGAGGAGTAAGAATGGGTATTAGGAGAGTCATAAGGGGCAATAGGAGAGGGAAGAGGAGTCAGAAAGGGAGACAGGAGAGGGAAGAGGAGTCAGAAGGGGAGACAGGAGAGGGAAGAGGAATCATAAGGGACAATAGAGAAAGGAAAAGTAGCCAGAAGGAGCGACAGGAGGGGGAAGAGGAATCATAATAGACGACAGCTGAGGGAAGAGGAGTCAGCTGGGGGAAGGAGAGCCAAAAGAGATAGTAGGAGGGGGGGGTTAGGGGGGGGGGGGGTGTGAGATGGATACTTTTATAGGCAGGGAGATTAAGTGAAGGTTGGGAGTGTGGAATCAAAAGGAGGTTTTAGTTACAAGTTTAAAGGGAATGGGATTGGCTGCACACAAAAGAGAGAGAAAGGGTGGGAGAGGAGGGGGAGAGAGAGAGAGGACAGAGAGAGAGGGAGGAGAGAGAGAGAGAAGAGAGAGAGAGAGAGAGAGAGAGAGAGAGAGAGAGAGAAGAGAGAGAGAGAGAGAGAGAGAGAGAGAGAGAGAGAGAGAGAGAGAGAGAGAGAGAGAGAGAGAGAGAGAGAGAGAGAGAGGAGAGAGAGAGAGAGAGAGAGAGAGAGGAGAGAGAGAGAAGAGAGAGAGAGAGAGAGAGAGAGAGAGAGAAAGAGAAAGAGACAGAGAAACAGACTGAAAAGGAGCGAAAGAGTGAAGGGAGAGAGCGTGTCTTGGATAGGCATAGGAGAGAGAAAGGGGGAAGACGAAGGCAGATGAATAAAGCGGAAACAGCGAAGCAGGAAGATGGTCAGGAAGCGTAGGAAATGGTGAAAAGGGGGGTGGGGTGGAGGGGGGGGGGGGGGGGGAGGGGCTGGGGGGGTGGGGTGGGGCGGGGGGGAGGGGCTGGGGGGCGGGGGGGAGGGGCTGGGGGGGGGGGGGCTTGAGCCAATAAAAGAAAGGAATAAATAGGTTGTTCGTCCAATTAAAAACGAAAACGGTGAAGGATAATAAATAATGATGTGGCGATGGTGATGGTGATGATAATGATGATGATTATGGTGGTGATTATGGTGATGATGATGATGGTGATGATAATGATGGATGATGATTATCGTTATGATAATGATGGTGATGATGGATAATGCTGATGATAGTGGTGATAATGATAATGATGTAATGATGATGTTGATAAGGACGAGAGGGATGAAGATGAAGCTGAGGACGAGATAATATTAATGATCATATTAATAAAAAGATAATTATTACTATATATCATAATCATTACAACTACTAATGACAATAATCCAGGTAAGTAAAGAAATAATAATAAATAATAATAATAATAATAATAATAATAATAATAATAATAATAATAATAATAATAATAATAATCGAATAATAATAACTAATAATAATAATATAATAATAATAATAATAATAATAATAATAATAATAATAATAATAACGACAGCAACATCAACATCAATAAGTTACAATAGAATTTAACAAATAATAATAATAAAATTAAATAACGATCATAAAAAAAACAGAATAAAAAATGATAAATCAAAACATAAAGAAATAAAAACGATCATAACAAAAGAAAAAATATATATAAATCACCTCGACTTGGCCGCTTTCTTGAACCAGGACGAGGAGAGACCGAGTCCGAGACCGAGCGAGACACCGGAGTAGCGAGAGAAGGAGTAGAATGGAGTAGAATCAATGTGTATATACTCCCTCTTCACGCACCACTTAATGGCCTTTTCGAGGGACCAAAGCACGTTCCCGCCGATGGTTCTGCGGGTGAAAAAGAAAACGGGGGAAAATGCTGAGAAAGAAAATGGGTTTTAAAAAAATATATGAAGAAATGGGCAAGCGGGGAGATTTGAGAATGAAAGGGGAGACTGATGCCGATGAATCTGGGGGTGAAAAAGAAAACGGGAAATGCCTGAGAAAGAAAATGGGTTTTAAAAAAATATATGAAAGAAAATGGAGAAGCGGGGAGATTTGAGAATGAAAGGGGAGACTGATGCCGATGGCTCTGGGGGTGAAAAAGAAAACGGGAAAATGCCTGAGAAAGAAAATGGGTTTTAAAAAAATATATGAAAGAAAATGGGGAAGCGGGGAGATTTGAGAATGAAAGGGGAGACTGATGCCGATGGTTCTGGGGGTGAAAAGAAAACGGGAAATGCCTGAGAAAGAAAATGGGTTTAAAAAAATATGAAAGAAAATGGGGAAGCGGGGAGATTTGAGAATGAGAGGGGAGACTGATGCCGATGGTTCTGGGGGTGAAAAGAAAACGGGAAATGCCTGAGAAGGAAAATGGGTTTTTAAAAATAATGAAAGAAAATGGGAAAGCGGGGAACTTTGAGAATGAAGGGGAGGCTGATGTCGATGGTTCTAGAGGTGAAAAGAAAACGGGAAATGCCTGAGAAGGAAATTGGGTTAGATAAATAAAAATATGGAAGAAAATGGGGGAGGAGGAAATTTGAGAATGAAGGGGATGACTGAAGAGGGAAGTTGGAATATGTGGAGGGAGAGAAAGGGGAGATGATAATGATGATAATGATAGGGTCAAAGGTGATGACAGTAATGATGATGATAAGAATAATGATGAGAGCAATAATGATAATGGTAACAACAACAACAACAATGATAATAATAATAATAACAATAATAATAATAATAATAATAATAATAATAATAATGATAATGTTGATAATGAAATATAATATAATAATGAGGATGATAATAGGAACTTATAACAGTAGTAGATGTAATAGTATGGATAATAATGATAACAGTAAAATAATAATAATATCAACAATAATGACGTTAATGATGATAATGGTGATAGTGATAATACAAGTAATTATTGTAATGACAATAATGATAACAAAAGCGATAGGCTTAAGAGTAAAAATAATAATAAGAAGAACAATCTGAAAAGGAAATAAAACAATAAGAATATGAAAAGATAAGAAAAGGAATTTAGATAGCGAATCTCAACCCAACTTAGGAATATTACACAATCATAAAACGATTAAACAGTATTTGCAAGGAATAAACGTTTTGTTTTGGGAGTAAAATATAAATTAGATTATATATCTATAATTCTGTTTTTTTTTTCTTTCTTTTTCTTTTTCTTTTTTTATTGATCTATTCATATGTATCTCCCTCGGTTTCTTTTTCTTTTTTCTTTTTTATTAATCTATTCATCTGTATCTCTTTCGGTTTCTTTTATACATCTCTTTATCTGTTCATGTTCTTTATCTATATTTCACTTTCTCTTCCTTTCTTCTCTCTTTGATGATTCATACGTGAGTCGTACTAGGCTCATTTATCATATCTCTTGTCTCATTTTTTTTCTTTACTCCTCTTCTTCGTACACTCATTTATCTTGTCTATGTCTTCCTCTCCCTATCGTTGAGTTGCTTCATCCCTCTTTCGTTCTCTCGTTGTAAGATCTGCCTCCTACGCTTTCTCGTCAGCCTGTAACGCCCCCCTCCCTCTCTCTCTCTCTCTCTCTCTCTCTCCCTCTCTCTCTCTTTTTTCTTTCTCTCTTCCCCCCTCTCTCTCTTTCTCTCTCTCTCTCTCTCTCTCTCTCTCTCTTCTCTCTCTCTCTCTCTCTCTCTCTCTCTCTCTCTCTCTCTCTCTCTCTCTCTCTCTCTCTCTCTCTCTCTCTCTCTCTCTCTTTCTCTATCTCTCCACCTCCACCTCCTCCTCTCGTCCCCCCTGCATATTTCCTTTATCTCTCTCTCTCCCTTACTACCTCCTCTTTCTCCTCTTTTTCCTCTTCTTCTTTCTTCTCCTTTTCCTTCTCCACCTCCACCTCCTCCTCTCGTCCACTGCATCTTCTCTTTATCTCTCTCTCTCTCTCTCCCTTACTACCTCCTCTTTCTCCTCTTCTTCCTCTTCCTCTTTCTCCTCCTCCTCCTCCACCACCACCTCCTCTCGTCCTCCCTGCATCTTCTCTTTATCTCTCTCTCTCTCTCTTACTACTTCCTCTTTCTCCTCTTCTTCCTCTTCCTCTTTCTCCTCCTCCTCTTCTTTCTCCACCTCCACCTCCTTCCTTCGTTCTTTCCCCGCCTTCTCCACATTCCTCTTCCCCTCATTCATTCCTCCCTCCTTCGTCTTCTTCTCATTCCATTTTCTCCTCCCCCTAAGTCCTCCGTCATTCATCTTCTTTTTATTCCTCTCCCTCCTCCTTCTCCTCCTCCCCTCTTCTCTCATCCGTCTTCTCGATAATCTTCCCCCTTCTTCCCTCCTCCTCCCCTCTCTTTCGTTTGCCTTATCACCTTTCTTCAACTCCCCCCCCCCCCTCGTTAATGTCCCTTCTCCTTATCCACCTCCCCTTCCCCTTTCTTTTAATCCCTCCTCCATTCTCCCACTCTCTTCTCCCTTCTCAGACCTCTCCTCCCCTCCTCCCGCTTCCCCTTTCCCTCCCACACTTCCCCTCTTTTTCCTTCCTGCCCACACTACCCCTCCCTCCCCTTCGCTTCCCTAGCCTCCCCCCCCCACTTCCCCTTCCGTCCCCCTTCGCTTCCCCTTCCTACCCCTCTTCCCCTTCCGTCCCCTTCGCTTCCCCTCCCTCCGCCTTCTCTCGCTCCCCCTCCCCCTCCCCCTTTCACGTTCCATAAGGGGACTCGGATCTCCGTAACTTCGTCCCGGTTTATTAGCGAGGCAGACAGCGACCCCCGCCATTGATCTCTTCGCAGGCAGAGAACCACGGACAGGCAGAGAACCACAGACAGGCAGACAGGCAACAGAAGCAGGCAGACGCGCGGGCTTAGAGGTACGTAGGCCTATGCAAACAGCCGGGCCCACAACACAAGCACGGGGACGAAGGCAGAGAGATGCAAAGCCGCTGTGACACCACTCATTCATGCATGCAAGCAGAGGACGCAGACTTAAGTGCAATCGTATGAATGTAGACACAAACATGGAAATACAAGCATAGACAGACACACACGCTTCCAAACACACACACATATACATGCAGATAAACCATCAAAGACGCACATGCGAAGACACACGCACACATAAACATACACGCATAGACGAAAACAGACACGCAAAGACAAACGCACACACCAACATAAGGAGGCAATATATATATGCGCTTACATTATTTGAGTTAAAAACACAAATGCTAAAATGTTAAGATGTGTAAGAAATAATCCGTTGTTTCTGTCAGAGGACATACTAGACTTGAAATATCTGTCAATTGCTACAATTTTCTGAGTACAATTCCATATGCAGTTGTTCCTTATTGCACGACCACACAGCGAATAAATAAACCAAATGCTGTACTTAATACTAATTTCATAGAATATGTGTTAAAAGCGTCTTGATAACCTATGCTTAACCTAACGTTCCTCCTGGAAAGTTTCGATATCATTGCATAATAGCAACATGATCGAGAGTTGCAATCGTGTCATGGGCTTGGCATGTCAGTACACATCACACGACCTAGAACATGGCCATAGGTCATATGAGGAAAGAGATACGTGGGTCATATTTCATAAAAGGAAGAAGGGTACGGGTTATATTATCCTGTGCTCGTTTTCTTTTACGCTCCCATTTTGTCTTTAGGGGTAACTATTTATTTTTTATTTCATTTTAATTATGTTTAATTTTATGGGGGATTTCGTTTCCCTTTTCGGCTTTGTTTCTTTACGGTACGACGTGTGCAATGTGTGTGTGTGTGTGTGTGTGTGTGTGTGTGTGTGTGTGTGTGTGTGTGTGTGTGTGTGTGTGTGTGTGTGTGTGTGGTGTGTGTGTGTGTGTGTGTGTGTGTGTGTGTGTGTGTGTGTGTGTCTGGTGTGTGTGTGTGTGTCTGGTGTGTGTGTGTTTGTCTGGTGTGTGTGTGTTTGTCTGGTGTGTGTGTGTGTGTCTGGTGTGTGTGTGTGTGTGTGTGTGTGTGTGTGTGTGTGTGTGTGTGTGTGTGTGTGTTGTGGTGTGTGTGTGTGTGGTGTGTGTGTGTGTGTGTGTGGTGTGTGTGTGTGTGTGTGTGTGGTGTGTGTTGTGTGTGTTGTCTGGTGTGTGTGTGTGTGTCTGGTGTGTGTGTGTGTGTCTGGTGTGTGTGTGTGTTGTCTGTGTGTTGTGTGTGTGTGTGTGTGTGTGTGTTGTGTTGTGTGTGTGTGTGTGTGTGTGTGTGTGTGTGTGTGTGTGTGTGTGTGTGTGTGTGTCTGTGTGTGTGTGTGTGTGTGTGTGTGTGTGTGTGTGTGTGTGTGTGTGTGTGTGTGTGTGTGTGTGTGTGTGTGTGTGTGTGTGTGTGTGTGTGTGTGTGTGTGTGTGTGTGTGGTTGGTGTGTGTGTGTGTGTGTGGGTGTGTGTGTTGTGTGTCTGGTGTGTGTGTGTGTGTCTGTGTGTGTGTGTGTGTGTGTGTGTCTGGTGTGTGTGTGTGTGTGTGTGTGTGTGTGTGTGTGTGTGTGTGTGTGTGTGTGTGTTGTGATGTGTGTGTGTGTGTGTGTGTGTGTCGCGTGTGTATGTGTCAATGTGTATGTGTCTTTTATCTTTCCTTCTGTGTATATACATTTCGCTGCATCAACAAAATCCCCCCCTCCTATTTATCTCCCTCTCCCCCCCCATTCACCCTCTCTCAAAATATTCCTCCTTCTCACCCATCTCCATCAATCGTGTCTATAATCACCCCTCCTCCTCCTCCTCCTCCTCCTCCTCCCCCACCCCCTCTCCCTCCCTCCCTCCCTCCTCCTTTTACAGCAGGACACGTAATCCATTTTGTCACATTTTATGGTCTCAGTAAATAATCGAGTTTGGGAGGAATACAGTAAACCTTGTTTCGGCTTCGAGAAAGGAGGCCGGTTAGGAGACGATAGCGAAGGAGGGTGAGGAGGAGGAGGAGGAGGAGGGGGGGTGGAGGAGGAGGAGGAGGAGGGGGTGGAGGAGGGAGGAGGAGGAGGAGGGAAAGGGGGGATGGAGGAGGAGGTGTGGGGTGGTGGGTGGAGGAGGAGGAGGAGAAGGTGGAGGAGGAGGAGGAAGGGGTGGAGGAGATGGAGGAGGAGGGTTTGGAGGAGATGGAGGAGGAGGGTGGAGGAGATGGAGAGGGGAGAGGGGAGGGAGAAGGAGGTGTTGTTGGAGGAGGTGGATGGGAAGGAAAAGGAGGAGGTGGAGGAGATAGAGGAGGAGGAAGAGGAAGGGTGGAGGTGGAGGAGAAGGAGGAGGAGGTGGATTGGGAAAGAAGAGGTAAGAGGTGGAGGAGGAGGAAGGAAAGCAAGGAAGAGAGGGAGGTGGAGGAGGAGGAGGAGGTATGCATGAATATATGCATGTTCGTATGTATACGCGTCTATAAACACACACACACACACACACACACACACACACACACACACACACACACACACACACACACACACACACACACACACACACTAAAATATATGTCTGTATGTGTGTAAATATATATGCATATATGTATACATGTGCTTCCATGTATGTCTCCATTTTTTTTTTTTTTTTTTTACATCAAACACCTAACCGGCTTTTGAGATCCGCTTAACATCATTTACCTATCTTTTATTCCTGGATCGTGAGCAGTCCGGAATTATAGCACTTTTTTGGCCCCGTCTCTCTCAGCCATTTATTTGTCAGTGCTTGTTAGATAATAGCTGTCGTAATCCGTGGACCTGCGTGACCTTTTCTGGCCTTGATGAATGCTGTGGGAGGAGGTCAGGTCATGGGAGAAGAGATGGTGATTTTTTTGTGTGATTAGGGTGTTTTTGAAAGGGGGATAAAAAAAACGACATAGAAAACACACACATGGCAAACACTTACATACACACATAAACGCTTACACACACACATGCAACACTTACAACCCCCCCCGCACACACACACACACAAATACTTGCACACACCTACACATACACACACAGAAAACACTTACATACACACATACACACACATAAACGTTTATATATACACACATAAACGTTATACAACACACACAAACACACACGCACACACACACACATACAAACACACCCCCCCCCCCACACACACACACAAATACTTGCACACACCTACACATACACACACAAACACACACACACACACACACACACACCACACACACACACACACACACACACACACACAACACAACAACAAAACAAACAGATACACACAAACACAAACAAACAAACAGATACACACACACACATACACACACACACAACAAACAAACAAACAGATACACACACAAACAAACACACGCACTCACACCAACGCACCCAAGCCCAAATTCCGAAAAGCGACGACATGCAACAACCTTGAGAGTAATTACAGCCCACCCCAATTCCACTCGAAGTTTGCACAGAGTTATGCAACAGGTTATGTAAGGTCAGACAAGGTCAGGTAAAGGCGAACTAACTCACAAAAGGGTTACGTAAGGCCAAAGAATTTGCACAAAGTCACGGGAAAACTTCTGTGCATTAAGTCATATACATAATCTTAGATATTTTAAAAAGATAGATTGGTTAATATTCCTCGTAAAATGAATAAATAAATAAACAAATAGATAAATAAATGAATAAATAAATCATAGTAATAATAATTATCGGAGACGTCATACGCTCAGCATGTGCAATAAACTAGTTAATTGAATTGATAATGTGAAAATCTTACTATAACCATTTTTTATTAAGGAAAGATGCAATATCTAACTGTTCCGTTAACAAGTGGGAAGTTTAATGGTTGTTAATTATATTGTTGTATTTCTTATGATCATTTTATCATTATCATTATTGTCATTCTTATCATTATCGTAATGACTATAATGCTTGTTTTCATCATTGTCAATGTTATCATCATCATAACTTATCATTATAATCATAATTTTTATTATTAGTTATTATTAGCTTATCATTGTTATCGTTATCATTATCATCCTTATGGTTGTTCCTGTTATCAGCATTGTTGTTATTATTGTTACTATTATCATTATTATTATCATTATCTTATGATTGCTGTTGTTGTTCCTGTATTTGTTGTGATTATGAATATTTGAGCAATTACTCGTCATCAGCATTATTATTATCATCCTCATCATTATTAATATCTCTATTATTATCATTATCATTATTATCATTATTATCATTATTATCATTATCATCATTATCATTATCATCATTATCATTATCTTTATCATTATTATCTTTATCATTATGATTATTATTACTACCATTATTATTATTATTATTATAATTATTATTATTGTAATCATTATTATTATTATTATTATTATTATTATTATTATTATTATTATTATTATTATTATTTATTATTATTATTATTATCATTATTATTATTATTATTATCATTTATCATTATTATTATTATTATTATTATTATTATTATTATTATTATTATTATTATTATTTATTAATTATTATTATTATTATTATTATTATTATTATTACATTATCATTATTATTATTATTATTATCATTATTATTATTATTATTATTATTATCATTATTATTATTATCATTATTATTATTATATATATTTATTATTATTATTATTATTATTATTATTATTATTATTATTATTATTATTATTATTATTATTATTATTATTATTATTATTATTATTAATATTATTATTATCATCATCATCATCATCATTATTATCATTGCCATCATTGTTATTATTATTACTATTGCTGTTGTTGTTGTTTTTATTGTTGTTATTATTATTATCATTACTATTATTATAATCATTACCTTTACTACTGCTACAACAACAACAACTACTACTACTATCATTATTGCTGTTGTTGTTACCATTATCATTGAATTGTTATTATTATTGTTATCCATTTTTATTTTTCTATTACTATCAATATCATTATTATCACTATTACCATTATTATTTTTATTATTATCATTATCATCATCATTACTACTACTATTACAATTATCATCATTGTTACTATTATTCTCATTATCATTAGTAGTAGTAATAGTAATTTCGTTATTATTATCATTAGCATTATTATTGTTACTATCACTATTACTATCATAAATGCCATTATCATTACTATTGTTATTATTATCATCATTATTACTATAATCATTATTGTTTTAATTATCATCACCATTATCATTATCATTATTACTATAATTTTCATCTTCATCATTAACATTATTACTATTTCCATTGTTGTTATTATCATTATATTATCATTATTATTACTATTATCATTGTCATTATCATCCTTTTTTCTGTC
Source organism: Penaeus vannamei (assembly GCF_003789085.1). Taxonomy (NCBI): domain Eukaryota; kingdom Metazoa; phylum Arthropoda; class Malacostraca; order Decapoda; family Penaeidae; genus Penaeus; species Penaeus vannamei. Next base: position 158,894 of record NW_020871949.1, read on the forward strand.
ATTACTATCATAATCA
>NW_020871949.1:171730-174230 GCF_003789085.1 Penaeus vannamei
AACGTGTTACAGCTGAGCGACGTTACAATGCAAGTAGCTGGGCGGTGGAGGAGCGCGCGGGCTAAAGAAAAAAGAAAAAAAGAATATGAAAGAAAAAGAGAAGGAAAGACAAAAAAAAGAAGAGAAAGAAAAAAAAGAAAGAAAAAAGAAGGGAAAAAAAAAAGAAGAAAAAAGAAAAAGAAAGAAAAAAAGAAGGAAAGAAAAGAAAGAAGAGAGAAAAAGAGGAAAAAAAGAAAGAAAAAAAAAGAAAAAGAAAGAAAGAAAAAAAAAGAAAATGAAAGAAAAAAAAGAAAGAAAGAAAGAAAAAAAAAAGAAGAAAGAAAAACGTATGTTCCCGGTTTTCTTGCGGCATTTTGCTGATTTTGGTATTCATTAATGCTTCATAATGCTGCTGTTATTGTTTTTTGTCGTTGTTGTCGTTGATCCTTTTGTTTTGTCGTTTTTGTTGCTGTCGTCGTTGTTGTTGTAGTTTTTGTCGTTATTGTTTTTGTCGTTGTTGTTTTTGTCGTTATTGTTTTTGTCGTTTGTTTTTTCTCGTTGTTGTCGTCGTTGTTTTTGTTGATGACGTTTTTGTCGTTGTTGTTATTGTTGTCGTTATCGTGGATGATGTTGTCATGCTGTTGCTGTTGTTTTGGATGTTGTCATTGATTTTTTTCGTTCAAGTCTTATGAGCTAATTTATTTCAATTATTATTCATCATTGGCTGTTGTTATTATTATGATAAAGAATTATATTATTGTTGTTATTGCCATCATTACCATTATTATTAGTAGAAGAGTATTAGTAGGCATCGTATTAGTAGTTTGTAGTATAGCAGTATTAGTGATAGTATTAATAGACACATTCACTATAATTATCGTTGTCATCATCATTATCAATATCATTATCATTCCTCCTAGTACTAAAACTACTGACATCACCATACTTCTAACTTACCTTCATTATTTATTTTTATTATCATTTTTTTTTTCTTCATTTTCAACATTTTCATATTTTCCCAAGAGCGCTCTTTTTGCTGACCCCCACCCCCCCTCCCCCCTAAATGCCTTCACCAGAAAATGTTTATACCTGAGGTGCCAGTGAGTAGATAGGATAGTCCTGTGAGCATTTTCCTGATTGTCATGTTACCCTCTAAATGCTTGATAGGGGATCATTTTTCATAATTAAGGGTCATTTTCACTTGGAGTTGGGTCATTGGGAGTCCAGGGTCATTTCAATTGGGGTCAATTTTCAATTCAGCGGGAGTTCAGCGTCTCATTTCACTCAGGAGCCCAATTTTCATCTTTTTTCACTCGGAGAAGTACCAGTCATTTTCCAGGGTCATTTTTCACTCAGGAGAAGTACCAGGGTCATTTCAGGGTATTTTCAATTGGGAGTTCAGGGTCATTGGGATAAGGGTCCATTTCAGGGAGTCATCATTTTCACTCGGGTACCAAGTCATGGGTTCACCAGGAGACGTTCATTTTCACTCATTGTTTCAATTGGGTTCAATTTTCACTTGTGGGAACCAGGCATTTTCAAAAGTTCAGGGTCATTTTCAGCAGGGTCATTTTCAAAGTTCAGGGGGAGAACCAGTCATTTTCAATTTTCAGGGTCACACTCAGTACCAGGTTCACTCAGGAGAAGTACCAGGGTCATTTTCACTGGGACAAGAAGTACCAGGGTCATTTTCACTTGGGACAAGTATCAGAACCAGGCAAGTCTGAGAAATATTTCACACCAGTTATTAAATAAACAAACTTTCAACGTGAATGAAGTTTTTTGACCGTTTAATGAATGAAGTTTTTTGGACCGTTTATAAGATTAAGAATACATAGGGTCAGGAAGACTAGATCGGGAAAGCGACATTCAGCCACAAATACTAGACACTCAATACATTCTGATATCATTTTCGTAGAATTAAAAAAAAAAAAAAAGTGTTGGAACGGCTTTGTACGTTCGTGAAAATGAAAATTTTGAACCACCCTTTACCAATCTACTTCATCAAGACGTTTTTCCTTGAGTAGATGGTAGATGCTGGCCAACTCCTCTTAGTTCGTTTTTTTGCGGTTGAATCGATTATCTTTTTTTTATCTCCGATTTCTCCGTGTTCGATCAACTTTTGGATAATAAAAAAGGCAGCTGCTTCGGATTCTCTGCCTCCCACCCCCCACCGGGTCGCTTGCCAGAGAATTAAATAGTTAGTTTCCTCAATGTCAGTCTCGCTCTCGCGTTCGCATAGACATCCTGCTATACATGCAAACGCCTTATACATATGAGCATATATAAATACGGCCGCAGATAAAGAGTTGTACACATGCTTAGGCACACACACAGACATACACACAGACACACACACACACCACACAACACACACACACACACACACACACACATACACATACACATACACACACACAACACACACACAAACACACACACCACACACACACACCACACACACACACACATACACATATACACATACATATATATATATATATATATATAGAGAGAGAGA
>NW_020871949.1:185800-188300 GCF_003789085.1 Penaeus vannamei
TTTCTATATAAACCGAGTGTGTGTAAATTTTCGCTATTCTTACCCATGTATGAGTAAATTGGTAATGTCTATGGAATGTAGGTAGCTCCTAGTTACACACTTTTATTGCGGGTCGTGTATCAGTCGTTAGAGTGACCGTCTTGCAAATTTCTTGCAAAGGCGGTGAGGGTTTGAATCCATATCGNTCCTTCCTCTCTCTCTATATATTATATATATATATATATATATATATATATATATATATATATATATATATATATATATATATATATATATATATATATATATATATATACTATATATATATATATATATATATATATATATATATATATAATATATATATATATATATATATATATATATATATATATATATATATAGTATATATATATATAGAGAGAGAGAAGAGAGGGAGGAGATATAAAGACAGACAGAGGGGGGTTATGATTACGGAATACTGTTGCATATAAAACAACGGATGGAAGAACTAAAAACAACAGTATGATGTGAATTCGTATATTTTCCCTAGCATAGAAATCACGATTAATAAAATAATATGGGTTCTTGCAAGTTATTTTGTCTCCAAGGTTACTAATCATGCATTTCACAGTCCAGAAGGGTTCATCGCTCCCTTGAAAATGATAAACTGATACTTTGAATAAAACTGGTGTTGCTGAATATAATTTATTTGGCATCTGTAAATAAGGTGTTCCTAGCCAGGGTTATTTTTTGACAACCTTCTTATTTGTGGATTTCTTCTCCGTTTTCTTACTTACAGACTTCTTGACTATCTTCTTAGCGGTTGGCTGCTTGATCGCATTTTTCTTCAACGTAGGTTTCTTGTTGGTGGATTTGTTTGCCGAAACCTTTTCCTTCGTGGCTTTCTTTAGTGATTCCTTTTTGGTGGTCGGTTTCCGCTTGACGTCTTTTTTGGCGGTGGCCTTCTTGACAGAGTTCTTTTTCGCAAGTATTTGCTTCGTAGTCTTTTTCGCGGCCGATTTCTCTGAGGCTGGCTTCTTCGTCGCCGCTGTTTTGGTTCTTGCTATGTTAGCAATGGGTTTCTTCGGCGCCGCTTCCACCTTGGCAAGCTTGAAAGAGCCAGAAGCCCCGGTGCCTTTCAGCTGCACCAGAGAGCCACTGGTGACGCCCTTCCTCAACGCCAGCTTAACGTGAAGACCAGCTCTCTTCTCGTCCCCGACGCCGTAGAAAGCGAGGATGTATTTGAGGATCGCCTGACGGGAGGAACCGCTGCGCTCCTTCAAGGCCCCGATGGCAGCGGCGACCATCTCGCTGTACTTCGGGCGGCCGGCTGCAGCAGGCGACCCTCCTGCTCTCTTAACATCTCTTTCGGCCATTGTGGAAGGAAGATGTGGTGTTTCGTGTGCTCGAACAGACTAAGGCGAGAGAGAGAATGTCTTTTGAGTTGGTACGGGCCTGGGAGCATATATAGGTCTATGGGAATGAGGCTTCGCAACCTACCCTCGTTCCCTCGCGGACTGCCCTGGAATCTACGTGTAACTATCATAACATTTTTGTTATTGTTATTATTATAAAGGACATAATACGAACTTTGAAACGGCATGCAAAAGGAAAACTCATCGGGATGCATAAACTATTTGAGAATGAAGAACGAAATATACTACAATCTTTCCACAGGATGCCTTTTTCGCTATATATCTTTTTCCCTCTGGAATTTTGTTCTATTGTTATATCATGTTCTGCCATTTTCTGTGAGTTTATCCGTAATGTTCCTACTCAAGACAGATTGCCATAGAGCTTTTGGGATAGAAGATTCAGTACTAAAATGAAACCCTAACCCACGATTCATTAGGAAGCAGAGGACCCAGGATTTCAAGGAATATATAGATTTTTTTTGAACCAACATGAATACTAATGGATGCGTCGTATCCATTGGGTAATGAGTTAAGCATGATATCATTATGATAGGATAACGATAAGCTTGATGGTGATGATATCAATTTATCAAGTATTGATTTCTTTCACAAAAATCATGTCTCCTTATTGTATCCTTATAGATGATTTCAAATCATGTGCGAAACAAAATTTCATGTCAAAATTTATCATAAATCTTTCGCAGTTTTCTTCATTTTCCCCTCAATCTACCTCAGGTTCGTCCCTAAACAAGTTTGTTATAAAGTGAAAATTCTCGATTTTTAAAAATAAAAACGATGGGAAAAAATAAGCCTTGTCGACCAACCGCTACGATTCCGTACTTCACTAACCCTAAATACCGCAAAGGAACAAAAAGAGTTTATTCAGGTCTCACCGCGATGGCTACCTCTTGGTGCAGGTATCTGTACCGAACTGTCATAAGTAATAACCCATTCTTTATCACAATATCTAACAGCTTTAGTAGAGAATCTTCTTTGAAACCTCGCCGCCGTAAATATACTGAGATGATAACAACTGCCATCAAGACCCTCAGGGAACGTAGCGGCTCGTCGTTGAGGGCAATCCTAAAGCATATCCTTAGTTC
>NW_020871949.1:200800-203300 GCF_003789085.1 Penaeus vannamei
TTCACTTACCCAAATTACAAAGTTATAAGTATTGTTAATTATTTACAAAGTGACTGCATCCCTATTATCCACAGATGTTTCTGTATGAACGTAAAACCAGTATAAGTTACTTCTAGTGACGCACATATATAAAGGGAAATGGCCACCACCATCTTATAGAGCGGTAAAAATCAAATAGGATATATCATCATTTAAACTGCATCAGCCTCATATTTACCAATAAATGAAAGAAATATATACCAAGTATTATATGTTTTACAACTTTCTTATTATCTTGGGAATTCTTTACACTACGGCTGCTCATGCCAAAGAATCCACATTACAAACTTTATTTAACAATATGAATTGCTTTTACTGGGTGTACCCTTTGGGTGCTGTCCCCCTACCACCCTCTGGCAAGCATTGTCTTCTCCTCAGTTTGCATGACAAGATAAAGCAAAAACTCTAGAGCACCAAACAGTGCTTTCCATAATCTCTTTCCTTTACTTGTGGCATTGCCATTTGTGTCTGCGGAGTATTTCTTGTACTGATCATGTCACTTTTTGTCTTTTACAAGAATATCATACTCGTTTTGCCAGCGCTTGTGTCCAAACCATAAAGATTAACCATCAATTTGTGGGGAAATACCACCAATAGAAAATGTCTTATTTTTTTTGTCTTTTTGACCTTTACAGGCAAAATTTACCTTGTTCCATATAGTATGCATAGGAGTTGAGGAGCACTATGATATCCTATAAAGAAGGCAGTGTCCCCTGTAATCCAACAAAATGAAGGGTGATGTTGGAGGCAAGTGTTGTTGTTTATGGTCATGCCACATTGTCATCATTATAATTTTTATTGTTACTATTATAGAGTAAAGTAAAGGGAAAACCATAAATCTTAAATCTTATTTCATACCTTCTTGTTCTTTCTCTTATAAGGTTTTAGACTTTTTGTGTCTATATTCCCGAGATTTTGTTTCCTGGAGTCTTCTATCTGTTGTCTGAAGGTTTTCTTGTATTATTTATTGATTTGATTTCAGTTTTGTATGATATTATTCTTGATCATTATTAGATCATAATGTGTCTTAGAATGTAGTAACTATTAACTGGTGGATGATAATAAAGAGATATTTGGATTAGTTGTATTGATCTTTTATAGTGCCTCTGTTAGTTTAGTTTTGCGAGTGAAGTCGTGGGCACTGGAGTGTTATGTGTTTGATTGTTTCTTCTGGATGGTAGCATCATCTGGAGCTTGAGTCTGTTTCAAGTTTTAGTCTATTTAGGTGTTTTCTTAGTCTTGTGTTTTGTCAGGATTCTTGTGAGATGTACGTCTAGTTTTCTGTTTTCTGATCTGGACCGTGGTTATGGGGTGTTGTCTTTGAGATGTATTTTTTTGTGATCAGTTTTGTTTTAACAGTTTTTCTCATTGTCTTTTTCTTTTTTTCTTTTATCTCATATATTATGTTGTTAGTGTCTTGGGTTACGGCTGTGGAATTATCTAATTCATGAGCTTTCTTTGCTGCAAGGTCTGTAATTTCATTACCTAAAATGCTTTTATGTGCTGGAATCTATTGTATTGTGACATTTTGGTTTTGATTTGTTAAAATGTAAATTTGTTTTTATGTTTCATATTTGATTTGCAGTATTAATATTGCTGAGAATGAGTCTGCAAAGGTTACTGTTTGTTTTATTGCAAATAAATCTGGTTCTATTTTCCAAATTGTTGTTGTTTTCATTTGTTTTACATAAATAGCAAAGGATGTTGATCAAGTTTTTTTAGATTTGAACCATCTGTGAATATTTTATAGTGGTTTAGAAGTTCTTTTCTTTCATTATCTGTCAGCATTTTCTGTGTTTATTTACTATATTTTGATATTCTTCTTTTGATATATATATATATTTTTTTTCTTCTTCTATATTATATATATATATATATATATATATATATATATATATATATATATATATATTTTTTCTTCTTTTTCTTTTTTTTTTTTTTTTTTTTTTCTTTTCTTTTTTAGTGGGAAATTAAAATCTAATAAGGTGCAAAAAAGTTTCCCAGGACTCTCTTTATTCTTTCTCTATAATTTGTTTAGCTTTTGTGAAGTTTTTATGCTCAGATAGATTTTTATTATTTTGCCTTTTTTCCCATTATTATAGTGTTTATTTATTACTTTTACAATTTCTTTGCATTTTGCATCCCACCATGTCTTATTAGGTTTAACTTTTTTATTATATTTGTCAAATTCAAAATTTCTTTTTTCCCAGCATCATTTATAAGATCTATTATTCCTCTTAGGGAATTTGTATTTGTTGTAAAAGTTCTATTTAATTCTTATTGGTAATTTATTTAGCTCTTATTGGTAATTTATCCATGCTTCATTCGTAAATTTCCATTTTGTTTCTGTTAATTGAGGAGACTTGAGTATGGTGTCATCTCTTATTATTACTGATAAATGATCACTACCAAGGTTGGGTCCTGTATCTACTTGTAAGTGACTTATTATAAGAGATGCTAG
>NW_020871949.1:218025-220525 GCF_003789085.1 Penaeus vannamei
AGGAAGGGATAGAGGAGGCAGAGGGGGAGGGAGAGGGGAAGAAATAGAGGAGGTGAAGGGGGAGGAGGGAGAAGGCATAGAGAGGTGGAGGGGGAGATGGAGAAAATGGAGGAGGGGAAGGGGGGAGGGAGGGGAAGGAATATAGTGTAGGGGGAGGATGGGGAAGGAATGGAGGAAGTGGTGGAGGAGGGAGGGGAAGGGATAGGGTGGAGGGGAATTGGGAGAATGGAGGGATAGAGGATAGAAAGGGAGGAAAGGATGGGGGAATGAGGAACGAGGTCAAGAGGAGGAGGAGACGGAAGGATAGAGGAGGGAGAGGTGGGGGGAAGGGAGGAAAGGGGAGGCTTGGGAGGGGAAGGAGGGAGAGGCAGAGAACGAAAGGAAGAGGACGAGGACGAGGGTGGATGAGGGGAATGAACGAGAGGCAATTGAGGAGAGCAGTTTCCCAGAAGGGAGAAATTTTTCAAGGTGAAAATAATCTGTTTCTACTTCTGGGAAGATATGACAAGTAAAAATATAAAGAAGATATAAAGATACAGAAGACAGGCACACATAATATTTATAGATAAACACACACACATTTCTGAGTGATGGAATAATGCAATGCTGCTCTGATATGAGTGGTTTTCAAATGATTTTATTTTGTAATGGTCTTCATTTTTTTTGTGTGTGTGTGTAATGGTCTTCAATTATTTTATTTTGAACCATTTTGTAATTATTTCACTTTGTAATGTTTAATAATTATTTTTGCAAAATGCCATAATATCATTTCTCTAATATAATTTTTTGTAAATTTGTGGGGTTCGAGTTCTGGTCGAGATGCTTTGCATATATGTATGTAAGTATATATGTATATTAGTGTTCCAAATATACAATGGGTATAGAATATACTTAACCCATAACTTTTGTATTTTAAAAACAATAAACAGGAGGCATGTCACAATGTAATCTTAGCAATAAACATGAAAAGAAAAACAATATTCTCTATCAACTTGCCTCAAATCAACGGTTAACTCTACTTTAAACCCTCTCCTTTGCTTACTAATAATAAATCAATAATCATTATCATAAGCATAAAATGAAAAGCGAGACAGGATCAAGATAATCAGCACCTTCTACTAGTATCTTTCCGTCATTTTCTTGTACGTAAGATAATCGATCCCTTTCTTTTAAATGTCATGATTTTCCTCTCTTACACTTTACTCTAATTAATAATTTCACTATCAATCTATTTTTTTGATACTGCTAGAACTGTCTCCGACGAATTCCGTTGCTGTATCCATGAGACCCCCACCTCAAAAAAAAAGAGCTTCCATACATTTGATACATATCAAAAAGAGATAAACAAATGGAATAATAATCAGGGAAGTGAAATAATTAAAAAAAGTAAAACGGCAGTTGTTAATTCTTCTAGTAAAAAACAGCAATATTGCTACTTTTACTAGCACGAGTAACATTATTATTAGCACTATTAACAACACACACACTCACTATCCGCGTCTAGCCTCCACCAGCTTCTAAGCGCTCCTGAACAAACCAAAATAAGGAACTGAGTTAATAAGACTGAAATACGTTTCCCGGAGACGTGGAGGAAGAGGACGCGAAAGTTAACGCAAGAAATTATCGAGGGGGAGGCGAGGAAAACACGGTTCTTGGGGGGAGGGAACTTCGTTAAGTTATTTATGGTCGTATTTTGCGTTGTTGATTAATGCTATTTTGGTTGGCAAATAATACAAAGGCACATAAATGGACACACATGCACACACACACAGACACACACAGACACACACACACACACACACACACACACACCACACACCACAACACACACAACACACACACACACACACACACACACACACACACACACACACACACACATATATACATATATACATACATACACCAATTATTTATTGGTATTTACTCACCCAATAACAGTAGCAATTCTGTTACCGTATTTTCTGAAAGCTTAAGGATGAAAGTAGATACATGTATTGAAAATAATAGAAAAGAGGAAATCACAATAGTTGCTTCTAAAAGACTACCCAACACACCAGAGCCACAGGTCTCTTGATACCACAACAAAGCACACGTAATGACCACATTCCTGATGGTCCTGTCCTACGCCTGCTAATCTGCTCGTGGTCTGGGCGGTGATCCTACGGGACCTCGGTTTCGGTAACAACGACCTTGACTAACCGGATGTCCTTCCTGACGTGAAGGATTCATGCTGAAGGAGTCGAATATACGACAACGTAGGAGAGATCAGGAAAGGCTCACTAATATGTCATAGAAATTACGACATTGCTTCTTCAGGGTATGTAGAAGTCATGTATTGAAAGGTCCTTGGGTATGTGCGTGTATTTTATTTGCTTTCGTCGACAACCTTCCTGTGTAAGGAGGCGTAAGAGGCATGTTGAAGGGAAGAACACAAGAAAAACACGAACATACCGAAGGATTTCTCGCTTTATTACTTTCCCATTGCCATGAAGAAGGA
>NW_020871949.1:228025-230525 GCF_003789085.1 Penaeus vannamei
ATATATATATATATATATATATATATAAATATATATATATATATAACATATATCATTATATACACATATACACATCGTCAGATAGTAAGAAATGTATTATTATTGCTATGATAATAATAGTAGTGATAATGATAATAATAATGATTATTAATATCATCATCATTCACATCATTATTATATCTATTGTCATAGATATAAATTGGTGCCAATAAGGAAGGATAGTTATTGATATGCACGCACTGATGACATCTTGCGTCTCATCATCAATTAAGGATACGTGTGGCCTCAGAATCAATCCTCAATTAAATCACAGCTCCTTGATGATCACATTAAATGCACATTACCTTATTATTTATTTAGTTATTTATTTATATTTTATTTATATATATTATTTATTTAATTAGTGGTCTCACCTGCAGACACACAACACTGGCCGTCTTCTTTCTCTCTCTGATGTAAGACCAATCCTTGGTCCTTGTGCATGTCTGTTATGTATGTATCATGTCTTTTACTGAGGGGTCCTGCATGGGCATATTTTATTGCGCTGTGTGTGTGTGTGTGTGTTTGTTTGTGTGGTGTGTGTGTGTGTGTGTGTGTGTGTGTTTGTGTGTGTTTGTGTGTGTGTGTGTATGTGTGTGTGTGAGTGTGTGTGATTATTCAGTTTTACTTTACGAGTGTTTGGCTTTGATTCTGGTATATATATATTTTCATAAATATGAGACTAAGCCCCTTACTGTCATCATTTATGTCTATCATTATCATCACATCATGATCATCTTTACCTTCATCATGTTCTGGACCCTTACCATTATCATTTTTATTATTATTTTTGCTATCTGCTTTAATCAGTGTTTTTTTTTTTTTATCGTTGTTGCTGTCAATATTATTTTTCTATGATTGTTAATATTATCAATGTGTGTTCATTATTCTTATTTTCTTTTTCTTTTTTATGTTACTTGTCTTCATTATTACTATAATCAATGTTATCACATTATCATTCATTATTATTGTATTTCTATTTTCATTATTTTTCGTTATAATTATTATCATCGTTATTGTTATTTTTATTATCATCGTTGCTATAATCACCATTACTTTTTATCATCAATATCATCATAATGATATGACAGGGATGATATTGATAACAATGATAACAATCATCTTCATTGTTATTAGTATTGTTATCATTATTTTATCACATTACTATTACCATCACTTTAGACCTATTATCATTACCACTACTACTACCATTACTATATGATAATGGCAGTAACAATACCGATAATAACAATCATTGTATATATACACACATTGCTACTTTCACGAACACCCACTTATAATGTTTAGCATTCAATACTAATGCTATTATCATTATTTCTATTATTATTATTTATCGGTATTATCACTGTTATTATTATCTTTGTCGTTATCATCGTTGCTATAATCACCATTACTTTTTATCATCAATATCATCATAATTATAATGATAGGGATGGTAATAGTATTCTTTTTATCATTTTAATAAAAGTTCTTATTAGTAATATCATTATCAAAGTAATCATTTGCATAAGTGATATTAGTTTTTATTAATAGTTGGAAAAACAATGAAACCTTATGGTAAAGTTGATAATTACTGTAATATATCTCGACATACTTTATGACAGAATGAACCGTATTCATGTTGACAAATGTGGAAAGGTATGAATGAGACCGAATATCTTCACAATACAAGAGATGTAAATACATCTCTTGTATTGTGAAGATATTCGGTCTCATTCATACCTTTCCACATTTATGACAGAAATAAAGGTCTAAAAACGTTTCCCGGTCAATAAAAAATAATAAAATAAAGATAAATAAATAAATAAATAAATAAATAACATTTTCAGTGCAAAGAGAAGACGTCAAAACATTCCCAAAACAAACCATCATGGCAAGTCAAAAAAAAAAAATAAAAAAATAAAAAAAATAAAAAATAATAATAAAAAATAAATAAAATAATAATGATAACAAAAACATAATAATCATAAAAAAATAATAATAAAATAAAAATGAGAAATACGACATCGAACCAAACCAAGATCACATACTATCGCCCTTACACCTTAACCTCATACCCATACTTTAAGACTAGCTTTCCGGAGACCATAGGGGCTAGCTTCACTCACAAGGCCTACGTGCATTCGCCCTTATTGGACCAATTAGGCCCGTCCCATTTAGGCGAGAGGCCCGTAGAGCTCCTCTGCGTTGCGACCTCACCTGCTTAATGGAGCTTGGAGCTTACCGAGTCCAGGTTCTATGTTCTTGTTATCACATTAATCACATCACGCTCGATCTAATCAAACGGGGGCGAGGTAGTTCAATCTACAGTTGGATGAAGATGTGGAAGAACGGTGTGAGAGATTGGCTGATCTGCTGGGTAAGGGTTTTTGATGTGGGGGTGATTCGGGGATGGTCGGGGGTAGGGGGTGGTGGGGGGGGGTTAGGAGAGGGGTGAGAT
>NW_020871949.1:238025-248025 GCF_003789085.1 Penaeus vannamei
GATCGTCTTTTTCAGAGTCAACTTCGCCATTTCAGTGAAGGGGTCGAGCTGTCATTTGCTCTTCTAAGCCTTCACTTCTCTCTATAGTTCTATTCATGTTTTTGTTTCTCTCTTTTCCTACTGTGTTCTTTCTTTTTCTTCTCTTTCTCTCTTTCTCGCACTGTCTTTGTATCTCTTTGTCTCTCTCTCTCTCTCTCTCTCTCTCTCTCTCTCTCTCTCTCTCTCTCTCTCTCTCTCTCTCTCTCTCTCTCTCTCTCTCTCTCTCTATCTATCTATCTATCTATATCTCTCCTCTCTCTGTATATAAGTGTCTGTTTTCTCCCCCTCCCTCTTTCTCTCTCGGTCTGTTTCGCTCTCTCTCTCACTCTGAAAAAAACTTATTTTATCCATTTCATTATTACCATTTTAGATTTTTTTCAGAGTCAACTTCGCCATTTAAATGAAGGGGTCGAGCTGTCATTTGTTCTCTAGCCTTCCTTCTCTCTATAGTTTTATTCATGTTTTTGTTTCTCTTCTTTCCTATGTGTTCTTTCTTTTTCTTCTCTTTCCTCTCTCTCGCACTTGTCTTTGTATCTCTGTGTCTGTCTTTGTCTGTCTGTCTCTCTCTCTCTCTCCTCTTCCTCTCTCTCTCTCTCTCTCTCTCTCTTCTCTCTCTCTCTCTCTCTCTCTCTTCTCTCTCATCTCTCTCTATCTATCTATCTATATCTATATATATTATATATCTATACCTATCTCTCTCTCTCTGTATATTGTCTGTTTTTCTGCCCCTCCCTCTTTCTATCCTTTTTCGCTCCTCGCTTTCTCCTCTCTCTCTGAAAAAAACTATAACTTTTTATACCATTTGCTCTTCTAAGCCTTCAGTTCTCTCTGTAGTCTAATCAATATGTTTTGTTTCTCTCTTCTTCCTACTGTGTTCTCTTTTTTCTTTCTCTCTCTCTCGCACTGTCTTTGTATCTCTGTGTCTGTCTTTCGGTCTTTCTCTCGCACTGTCTTTGTGTCTATCTGTCTGTCGTCTGTCTCATCTATCTTCTGTTATCTTTCTCAACCTATCTCTCTCTCTCTCTGTATATAGTCTTCTGTTTTTCTCTCCCTGTCCTCTCTCTCTCTCTTCTGTCTAATCTTCCCGCTCTCTCTCTCTCTCTCTCTCTCTCTCTCTCTCCTTATCTCTCTCTCTCTCCTCTCTCTCTCTCTCTCTCTCTCCTCTCTCTCTCTCTCTCTCTCTCTCTCTCTCTCTCTCCTCTCTCTCTCTTCTTCTCTCTCTCTCTCTCTCTCTCTCTCTCTCTCTCTCTCTCAGCTTTGTAAGTGCTTACACAAAGAACAAGCTCTAAAGCTATTATTCCCATGTATTTTCAGAACATTACATGAATAATTACGTGATTATGATAAAAAAGTTAAGATACTTGCTTTTGACTTATTGATTTTATTTGTCAATCACGTGTGCGCGCGTGCTTGCCTGTGTGCTTGCATGCGTGCTTGCGTGCGTGCTTGCGTGCGTGCGTGCGTACTTGTGTGCGTGCTTGCATGCGTGCGTGTGTGTGTGCTTGTGCGTGCGTATGTATGAGTCCGGCATATACATTACATAGGCTACATACCTATCTGACAAAGAGAAGCCGTGGCCTAGATCCTGAAATCATAGCAGATCCTCAATCAAAACACACACAAAGGCATCTATATCATCACTGCAAATCCCACTTCAAAATGCGTGTATGTTTGAAAGCGTCAATATATATCTTATTTTGTCCAGGTAGATTCGGTGGACTTCTCTGCAGGTGAAATACTCGTGACACTTTGCAAATCGATGAGTGAATGCAATTGCATATAAAACTCGGGATGTTTAGATATCTGTTTGTATCTTTTTCATATGCCTTTCGACCATGTTTGTTTGTTTGTTTGTCGTTTATCCATCTGTCCCTCTGCTAAGGATATACATATTATAATTGCTTTCATGCTATTATCAATATAATATCCTTTTCATTATCAAAATGGTTTTATGGCCTCCATAGCTTGGAAATCTCTGTAAAGTCAATATATTTATAGCAATGATGGGGGAAACATCATATGTTGGAGAAGCACAAATTAAGTATTATTAATGATCTTATACACTAGAGTATTGGATATGAAAAAGAAAAGATGGTGTGGGTGTGGTGCGTTGTGATAATAATGATGGTGGTAGTGATGACCCATTGTATTACTGTTATTATCATGTGTTATACTAATGAATGAGGATAATGATAATAATAAGGATAAGTGTTATGACTATTTTCCTTATTGATATCATTTCTATCATCATCCTCATCATAACACTGGGACAATGAGATGTTATTCCGCCTGCTACCCATCTGTTCCTGCTATGCCTTTAATGATAGATCTACGATTGACTATTATATTGTGTTCCATTATTCCCGATTCTGCCTCGTTATTTCGAATCCTACATTGTCTTTCTCGATTCGAATTGTACAAACGACGGAACCTGTTTCGTAAGGTAGCAATGGCGGTGTTTTTTATCTGATGGGTTTATATTATTCAGGCGTTACGGTATTCGTTGCATGACGTTTGATGATGGATGCTTAATATTTGATTGAAAACATGGCAACGATTTTTATTTTTTCTCTCTCTCTATTTTTTTTAGGTAACTTTGATCACAAAGGACGAGGTAGCATAAGTATGAGTAGGAGAGGAAGAGGACGCAGAAGAAGAAAAGAGAAAAGAAAGAGAGAGAGAGAAAAAATATGTGTATACACACACACATACACACACACGCATATTCTCTCTCTCTCTGTCTCTCTCTCTCTCTCTCTCTCTCTCTCTCTCACACACACACACACACAACACATACCACACACACGGCATTATTCTCTCTCTCTCTCTCTCTCTCCATCTCTCTCTCTCACACACAACACACTATGTCTAATTTTCATGTATATGTAATGCTATATGACATAACAATCTAAACACACACTATGTATACATTTTATACGTAACACTGTAATACTACGTAAACATATAACATGTACCTATACACACTAAAATACATACTATATAACTCGATTACATACTAATTATATACTTTACTATTATCATACTATAACTACTATTATATAACGTCATATGTAATATATGTTATGTATGGCACTATATATGTATGTATACGTTACATGTAATGTAACTAATCTGTGAATGATATATCATCTCCCATTCATCTCTTCTATCATCATCTCTCTATTCCCTTCATCGTACTTACTTTCTTCTCTCATTCTTCATGGTGTTGCGACATCGATCCACACCCAATAACACTCACATCAACACTAACACACATACACAATACACACATATACTTAAATATACGCTAATTATTCTCTCTCTCTTATCTTATATAACCTTATACTTATACTATTCATATTCTTCTGTTATGCATGACTACAATCTGAACTATATAAACACATCATAATAATATAACACACACACATTCAATTATATAACTAACTAACACATATAACGCACACACATACATAAATAATTACTACCTACACAACACACATACACGCATCATAATACTTACTCTAACACCTACAAATAACACTATAAACAATTATATAACAACACATACACGTATACATTATTCTTCTCATTCTCTCTAAGCTCATAACACCACACTAACACTAACACACAATACACCACACGCTATACTTAATTCTCACTACACATTACACACACACACTACACGCACCACTCTACATAATCAACCAATTACATATCGACTTCGTCAAATACGTCACCATATACATAATACACAACACATACTACATATAAACACACGCTAAACATCTATCATCACAATACTAACATAACTAATTATACACCATCACGTGCAATATTCTATCTCTCTCTCTATCCTCTCTTCTTCATCTCTCTTCATCAATATACACCATACACCACACATACATATCATATAATCACATCATATATGTGACAATCTATCTTGTCTAAAACATACCATAAACACACATATACTAACCATATAATATATACTAACACATAACATTACACACGCTACCAACTTACACAACACAACACCACACTCGCACATACATTACACATCAACTACTAACACACCATACACATCATAACACAACATACACACACACACACACACACACACACTACACTACACACACACACACACACAACACACTAATTACTACACATACATAAATATATATATAATATTATATATATATATATATATTAATATATATTATATATAATATATATATATATATATATATATATATATATATATATATATATATATATATATATATATATATATATATATATATATATATATATATATATATATATATATATATATATATATATAATATATATATATATATATATATATATATATATAAATATTTATATATATATATATAATAATATATATAAATATAATATATATTATATATAATATATATATATATATATATATATTATAATATATATAATATATATTAATATATATATATATATATATATATATATATATATATTATATATATATATATATATATATATAATATATATATATATATATATATATATATATATATATATATATATATATAATATATATATATATATATATATATATATATATATATATATATAAATATATATATTATAATATATATATATATATATATATTATATATATATATATATATATTATTATATTATATATGTATATATATAATATATATTATATATAATATATTATATTATATATATATATATATATATATATATATATATATATATATATATATAATATATATATATATATATATATATATATTATATATAATATATATATAATATATATACTTAATATATATATATTTATAATTATTTATAATATATTATATATAATATAAATATATAAATTATACATATAATATATAATAAACATAATAAATACTAGTACAATTAATTGCAAGAGAAGATGAAAGTATATATCTATAGACTAATCTAATTATATAAATAACTTATAGAAACATTGATATCATGAATATTATGACTAACCAATATCTATTCATGTAAAAAACATACTTTGATAATTGTAAGAAACACGCCTAATACTCCATTAATATATATTCAGAAAACATGCTCTATACTATAGACTATCAACTTAATCAGGTCACTATCTAAGTTTTACTATAAAGTGTTTACCTTTTCTCTTATATATAATCCTTTACTAATTATATTTATATACCTAATAACGAATATGTATGAGATTCTTAAGTGCTAAAAATGTCCTCTGTATAGTTGTAGGATTTCCTCCTCAAATTCTGATAAAGTAATGTACTTGCTCTATATTTTATTCCTTATAACCCAATATACTTCACTTTTGTTATGTTATATACACGGGAAAATTTTTCAAATTGTGATGATGTCGCCTATATTCATAGTCTATGCTGACATATAATATCTCTCTCATCTCATATGCTTCATTGATTAAAAGTTGAAATCCTAAATCATCTTATCTGCCGTCGTAATAGCGTATCATGCGTTTCTCTTTCGTTTTTTGCTCTTCTGCTCTCACTCTTAACTGCTAACCAATTCATCTCCTTTCTTCTCGTGATGTGTCTGCTTCTACTTTTCGTCATTTGTGTTTTCGATACATCGTTCGTGCTCCTCTCTCTTATCCTCTCTTCATGTTGCCTGGTACATCGACTTCTTCTATTGCTACTCATCTTGCCATCTCGTCTTTACCTTCTTCATCTTCTTCTAAATGTTTTCCGTCTGGGGTTAAACCATAAAAATCCCTCCTGTGGATATTGTAATCTTATCTTCTTCTAATTCTATGTTCTTATTCTCAACTTTCGTTTATTCATGTTGTTTTAGTCTTTTATTTGCTATTTCTTATTCATTCTCTTTATTTATCATTTCATATCCATTTATTTTCTCTTTCTATTAATTATTATCATCTTTTCTCATCTCTACCCTATTGTCTCTGTATCTTTCTACTCATCTTACTGTCTAATTTCTCCTACGTATTTAGCTGCTGCTATTGGATCTTCTTATTCGTGAATATTATATGTTTTCATTTTAGTACGTCTGGCATGATCTGCTCTCAATACTACATCCTCTTTTTCCCTAGAGTTCCATGGCCCAGTTCATATTGCTACATATAGCTTATCTTCTAGTACTCATCTGTGAGACATTTAGATATTATATGTTCTCATTTCTTTACAAGCTCTACATCTTATATAGTCACTTCTTAACCTCTTCTTCTCTTCTATAATGAATGCTTGCTTATGCGGTGGCAATACAATCAATTCTCTCTTTGCGTCTCTCTCCTCTCTCTTCTTTCTATAACCATACATACTTCTAGCTTCATCTCATGCCATTTTCCACATCTCTCTCTCTCTCTTCCTTACCATCTTCTCAACTTTCTCACCTCATGGTCGGAAAGGTTCCCTCTACTCTACCTGCGTGCTAACTTTGTCATCATGATCCTCAATCCACTTCCTCTTTCTAGGAAATTAGAGTTTCAACCTTATATTCTGAAACGTTGATCATGATTCTTTTGACCAACCCGAAGTGTCTGTATTCAGAATGAAGCAAATATATATATAACGAATGAATAGTGTGAATAAAAGTTTAACAACACCTCTCGAAAAAAAAAAAAAAAAAAAAAAAAAAAAAAAAATAAATATTATTATATAACTAGATATATTCGCCGAGGTATAGTGAGGGTGTAATGGCTCAAGCACTGCGGGAGGGTAGAGCTTGATTGTCAGACATGATAGTAAATGAAATATAAATACAAACGCACACACATTTGACATGCATTAACACGCCACGCCACAGACATACACACATCGCAACTCCAACGCAAATAACGAACATCGACTATAGCAACACACAAAGTAACATACATTTATGCGATATTATAATGTACATATGATATATGTTAATATATGGTATATATATATTAATATATAAATTATTATATATTATATATATATATATATAATATTAATATATAATATATATATATAATATATAATAATATATATTGTTAACTATAATTTGTAATTAATTAATATGTGGTGTGTGTTGATGTATTATATTAGTGTATAAATATATCGTTGTTGTATACCTTTATATATATATATAACTATAATGTACATATTTAATATGTACCTGTTATAAAATAAAGGTATGATAATTATGGAGATACCTAGATTATTATTCCTGATCGTATGTATGATTATACTAATAGAAATGCGAAATTTGAACATATGTTTTACACACACACAACTACAACACACCGTTACCTCATCCACCACCACACACATACCCACGACAATACACCACACACAAACACAGCACTATCACAACAACTACACTTCACACACACTGGTTACATACGATGCACACAGCACATAATAGCACCCATCTACACTAACTATCTACTTATCGCTAACTACTTACTACACACACATGAGCAATACAACCACAACACACACACACACACACACACACACACCAGCACCACACACCACACACACCACATATATATAGTATATCAATATATATATATATTAAAATATAATATATTAATATATATAATATATATATATATAATATATATACACCATAATATATTAATACATATACCTAAATATATATACAAACTAACTACAACACACACGCACACACACACACTAAACACTAACAACACACATCAAACACACACTACTACATACAACACACTTATACACTGTCACAGCACTATCTACACACTATCAACATCAACACATCAACAACTTATCATACATTCACTAATCAACACACACACACATCAACACCAACACATACACACATATAATTATATTAAATATTATTTTTATAATAAATATTTTTATAATATTTATTAATATAATATTATAATATATATATATATATTAAACATATATATATTATATATATATATTATATGTAATATATATAATGTATGTATGTATGAATGTATGTAATATATACATTTATCTTTTTTTAGTGCCAGGATGACCGAATATAATTTTTTTCTTCCCAACATCGAAACATTTTCCACGGAGATCCAGAAACAGAACTTGAAACACAAACCTTATATATTCTTTGAAAAAGCCTTCTCGGTGAACTCGAAAAATTCGGGCCAACTGGAAATAGTTGCAGCATCATACATTTATATATGCCTCGGAACAGGTTGCCTTCGCCGGGCCCGCTTAGAATGATCCCGCTTGCTGCTGCTCGGACTCGTCGCGCCTCTCTCTGTTTGCTGGATCTGTCTGTGTCATGTTTCAACACAACACACGCACATATCTACACACACACATACACACAACGCACACACACAACACACACACGCGCGCGCGCAAGAAGCATAACGAACAACACACACACACATACAACAAACCCACACACACAACACTTTCACACAAAACACACACCCACATCACACACACGATCACACACACAACACCCCAGCATATAATATATAATTATACATAAATATTATACTATACTTAGTATAATTATATTATAATATCACTATACTTATATATATATATGTATATATATTATATAATATATATATATAATATAGTATATAATAATATATTATTTATATGTATATATATATTATATATTATATATATCGGAAAGCGGATTTTTCGAATATGGTTTAAATTAATGCCTCAAATTTCAGGACATTATTGAATCAGGAGATAATATAAGTGAAAATAACGAATAAGGAGTAAAAGAAAAGACACAAAGAGCACATAGCAACATCCACGTCGGTTTAAAAGTCTATTTAAATCTGTATTTCTTCTCTGTCATTTCAACTTTACTTTCATTTTCTCTCATTAAAAGTTAAAGCTTGGTCATCTCATAGTTAATTAACGAGTTGGAAGTCATTGCACGGCAAGGAACTGAATCTTTATTAAATTCAATATATACCTTTTCGCTGAATGCATTTAGTAATTCTCTGTCATCAGATTTTCCAGATTAACACAGAAACGTAATTTGAAAAAAAGGTAATCATTATCTTTAGTAAGAAGCATAGCTAAAATCGGAGACTTAAGTGTGTTTTTAGCATCTATATGTTAAGTACATCGAGCATTTTATTTGTTTTTATTTTGTAGAGTCACATGGTAGTTACGGTATTTGGGAAGGCACTTTGGCCAATACCATTTGATTATCTTTATGAAAGAGTTTTCTTCGTTTTTGTTCTAATATACTAAGATCGACTCCGTACGAAAGAGTATTGGTATCATAATCATTATTACTATTATAATTATCATTATTATTATTGTCATTACTATTATTGTTATCATTATCATTGTTATTACTATTATTGTTATCATTATTAGTATCATGATAGTTATTAATATCATTATTATTATTACTCACATTATTACTTACTTTTAAGGTCAGTAGTTGAGAAGCTATGACTAGTTGTGCCCATTGTTTAAAAGCCTTTCATATATAGATAAAATAAAATAATAATAAATAAATAAAATATATATATATATTATATATAGTATATATATATAGTATTATACCTATATATAATATGTATGTATATATAATATATATATATTTATTCATCTATACCTATATATATATTATTTATATACCGTTCATATATATATATACGTATAGTTGTATTATCTTTACTTATCTATATGTCATATTATCATCTAGTCATATATATATCACTTATATATAATATATACATCTATATACTACTATATACTATGCCCCTTATATTATATATTATATATTACTCTTATATATATATTATAACTATACTATACTATCTCGTATTACATACATATAGGTAATAGATCGACTAGATAGATAGATAGATCAGATAGATAGATAGATAGATAGATAGATTAGATAGATTACAATAAAAAATAACACAAAAACACAGGAAAGATACATA
>NW_020871950.1:5000-7500 GCF_003789085.1 Penaeus vannamei
AGCCTCTGTTTCTTCTTTTTCTTCTTCTTCTTCTTCTTCCTCGTCCTTGTTTATTTCCTTTTCCTTCGAGGTTTCATTTTCGTTCTCTCAGCGTCTGTCTTTTTTTATATTCATCTTCTATTGGATTTCCTTATCCTTCAGAGTTTGTTTTTCTTCTTTCAGCCTCCGTATGTTTCTTCTTCTTCTTCTGCTCCTTCTTTTATTTTATTTTCTTGTCCCTTGACGTTCCCCCTTCCTTTCTCTTCTTAGTCTCTGTTTCCTTCTTGTTCAGCTTCTTCTATTCCATGGCTTTATTTCTCGAAGTTATTTTTATTCCCCTTTTAGCCTCTCTTTCTTATTCTTTTTTTCTTCTTCTTCTTCTTTTTTCTTCTTTTTATCTTTTTTTTTTCTTCTTTTTATCTACTTTTATTTTTTTCCTCTTCTTCTACCTCTTTCTTCTTCTGCTGCTTCTTTCCCGTCTCCGTTTTCTTATTCCCTTTTCCTCCTCATCTCCTTCTTTTATTCGATTTCCTCCTCCTTTGATGTTTGGTTTGCGGTCTGGCAGTCGTCTGGCGAGATGGAGTCGCCGCCCGAGCTGTGTGGCCGGCGTGGGAGAGCCCAGGTTCTCCACACAGGGGGAAAGTCCCGCTGTTTACCATTATCTGTCTCCCTCTTCGCTCCGCCCCCCCCCCCACCACCACCTGTGGCCTGGACTGTCCCCCCTCTTCCTCCCCTATTATCTGTCTCCTTCTTTTGCTTCGACCCCCACCTGCGGCTTGGCCTGTCCCCCCATTATCTGTCTCCTCTTCGCTCCGCCCCCCCGCACCTGTGGCCTGGCCTGTCCCCTTCCTCCCCTATTATCTGTCTCCTTCCTTTGCATCGACCCCCCCCCCTGTGGCCTGGCCTGTCCCCCCCCCCCTTCCTCCCTATTATCTGTCTCCTTCTTTTGCTTCGACCCCCCCCCACCTGTGGTCTGGCCTGTCCCCCCTTCCTCCCCTATTATCTGTCTTTCTTCGCTTCGACCCCCCCCACCTGTGGCCTGGCCTGTCCCCTTCCTCCCTATTATCTGTCTCCTTCTTTTGCTTCGACCCCCCCCCCCCACCTGCGGCTTGGCCTGTCCCCCTCCCCTATTTTTAGTCTTTTTTTTTTTTTTTTTTCGTTCCGCCCCCACCTGCAACTTGCTCCCCCCCACAATTATCTGTCTCCCTCTTCCCTTCACCCCCACCTGCACCCTGCCCCCCCCCCCATTATCTGTCTCCCTCTCCTCCGCCCCCCACCTGCGTCCTGCCCCCTCCCCTCCCCCCATTATCTGTCTCCCTCTTCCCTCGCCCCCACCTGCACCCTCCCCCCCCCATTATCTGTCTCGCTCACCTGCACCCTCCCCCCCCATTATCTGTCTCCCTCTTCCCCTCCGCCCCCACCTGCCCCTCCCCCCATTATCTGTCTCCCTCTTCCCTCCCGCCCACCTGCCCCTCCCCCCCCCCATTATCTGTCTCCCTCTTCCCCTCGCCCCACTGCACCCTCCCCCCCCCCATTATCTGTCTTCTCTTCCCTCCGCCCCCACCTGCACCCTCCCCCCCATTATCTGTCTCCCTCTTCCCTCCGCCCCACCTGCACCCCCCCCCCCATTATCTGTCTCCCTCTTGCCCTTCCGCCCCCACCTGCACCCTCCCCCCATTATCTGTCTCCCTCTTCCTCCGCCCCAACATGCCCCCTCCCCCCCCCCCCCCATTTATCTGTCTCCTCTTCCCTCCGCCCCCACCTGCCACCCTCCCCCCCCCATTATCTGTCTCCCTCTTCCCTCCGCCCCCACCTGCACCCTGCCCCCCCCCCCCATTATCTGTCTCCTCTTCCCTCCGCCCCCACCTGCCCCCTCCCCCCCATTATCTGTCTCCCTTTCCCTCCCGCCCCACCTGCCTCCTCCCTTACCCCCATTATCTGTCTCCCTCTCCCTCCGCCCCCACCTGCGCCCTCCCCCCCCCTTATCTATCTCCCTCTCCCTCCGCCCCCACCTGCACCCTCCCCCCCCCCCATTATCTGTCTCCCTCTTCTCTCCGCCCCACTTGCCCCCTCCCCCCCCCCCATTATCTGTCTCCCTCTTCCCTCCCCCCCACCTGCACCCTGCTCTCCCCCCATTATCTGTCTCGCTCTCCTCCCCCACCTGCACCCTCCACCCCCCCCCCCTCATTATATGTCTCCCTCTTCCCTCCGCCCCCACCTGCAACCTCCCCCCCCATTATATGTCTCCCTCTTCCCTCCCCCCCCACTCTGCACCCTCCCCCTTATCTGTCTCCCTCTTTCCCCCCCTTGCACCCTCCCCCCCCCCCATTATCTGTCTCCCTCTTCCCTCCGCCCCCACTGCACCCTGCCCCCCCCATTATCTGCCTCCCTCTTCCCTCCGCCCCCACCTGGGTCCTCCCCTCTTCCCTCCGGCACCATTATCTGTCTCCCTCTTCCGCCTCCGCACCCTCCCCCCCCCCATTATCTGTCTCCCTCTTCCCTCCGCCACCTAAGGCCCTAC
>NW_020871950.1:22500-25000 GCF_003789085.1 Penaeus vannamei
ATCTCCCGAACACAAAATAGCTTTTAAACGTAACGGTTCGATGCGCATTCGAGTCTCGGCTTTTCTTTATGGCTCTCATTTGTATTTCTTAACGGCCGTTCACTTCCGGCAAACGTTTACCTCTCTCCTCTCCGTTGCACGTTGCCTCGCCGCGTGGAAAGGCTCTTCCTGCAATTGATTTGCAATGTCGTTCTTTATCGACGGAAGTGAATCCTTTTTAGGAATGAGTTTCCTGTGATTTTTTACAATTGTTATCGCGATGATGATGGATATTATTGTTGGTATCATTGTCGCTATCATTATGATTATCAATGGTGTTATTAGCATCATAATCATCATTTTTCTTTACAGTATTTTTTTTTTCTTTCTTTCTTTCTTTCTTTCTCGTTCGTTGGTTACCAGGATAACCAAAAAAATTATGAACATATTTCTATTAAGTTTTTACTAAAGGTGTATTTTAGCCCAACTTGGATGCCATTAAATCTAAGTGGTGATCCGGATCCAGGAATCTTTTAAAAGGATTCATTAGCATTGCGAGATAAGAGTCAACTTAATTTTTACGCTTAAATCATTATCATAACTATTATTAATATTATCATTATCATTATTATTATTATTATTATTATTATTATTATTATTATTATCATTATTATTATTATCTGTATTACTTATTATCATTATTATAACTATCACCTCTGATCAGTGATCCTATTGCCTTGGCGGAGGTATGCGCTTTCTGAGTGCTTCTAGTCTTAATTGTTGTTTTATCAGCCTAATTATCATCAATATCATCATCATCATCATTCTTATCATCATAGTTATTAATATGATTATAACTACTGCTATTATTGCTATCTATCGTTATTAGAGTATCATCATCAATATCATTTTTATTAACGGTGCTTCAATATTATTTATCAACGACGTTATTATCATTATTGCTTCAATATTATTTATCATCATTGTTTTATTAATATTATTATATTGTTATTAATATTATCATTGTTATTATTATAATTATCATTACTGTTATAATTATCCTTACTATTATCATTATTATTATTATTAATCTCATCATCACCAATATTATCATTATTATTATCATTAATATCACTTTTATTATCAATATTACTATTACCCTTATTATCCATACCACCATCAATACTATTATTATTATTACTATATTTAGCATTATCACCATTACTCTCATAATCCTTATCAGTACTTTCACCATCATCATCATCGCCTTTACAGTCAATATAATTATTGCCATCAACATAATTCTTAGGAATATAGATAAAATATCCGCCCATGCAGTTTATGCGATTATGACGGAAAGGCAACACCACACAAACAATAAAAACATTAATTCTCTCTCTGTAGGCTACATATATATATATATATATATATATATATATATATATATATATATATATATATATATGTATATATATATGTATATATATATATATATATATATATATATATATATATATATATATATATATATATATATATATGTATATATATATATATATATATATATGTAGTTATGTATATATATTTAAATATATAAATATTCATATGTGTATATGTATATATGAATATATGTCATGTTCATCTCTTTAACGGTTGCTGCCATGTCTTGGGTTCAAATTTTACATGATTATTTTTTTCCAATCAATTTCAGTTACATTGACTGCTGATACTTTAACCTAATAATTTTCTTTCAAATGATAATTTAGCCTTGTATCGCCACCACCACCCAGGTCTTAATTCCAGGGGCGTCTTGAAAACCCCCACAATTATGTGCTAGCCTAGCTTTGCGATCCAGACAGGCTGTAGGTGTGGCTTATTTTTTTCTTTCTTTCTTTCTTTTTATTTACCTAAGAAATGATCGGTCTTGCCCCACCCCCCCAAAAAATAATAATAATAAAAAATTAAAAAAATAAAAAAATAAATAAATGAATTTGATATTTATTGATACACAGTCTATGTGTGTATATATATAAAAGAAAGATAATATAATACCAATAAAGAAAATGAATATAACGACAAATAAGCACCCAATCTTCCCTAAGGATAGATACTATTTGATTTACATTATCTTGGCCTTTGCCAGAGAGGCACAGGGAATTCATTTTAATGAGAAGTTTCATAAAGATAAGCTAAACAAAAGGATATGAATGACTACCTTCTGAATGATTGCCCGACTTGGAAATAAAGAGTGCATTGAGAAAAAAAATATTCACAAATTCACACAATATCAAGTGGCACATCAAAATAACTATACACCATTCATGCAAACCACTCATCGAGGTTTCATGGAGCTCTCGCCTGTGACAATCTTCTAACCCAGTATTCTCTCTCTAAAAAAAAAAAAAAAAATGCTGGTTCTGGGGACGGCAATTAAAAAAAGAATACAAAATCACACAAATTCACGCAATATCAAGTGGCACATCAAGATAACTATACACCATTCATGCAAACCACTTATCTA
>NW_020871950.1:30000-40000 GCF_003789085.1 Penaeus vannamei
TCTAAACTACAAGGACTCTAAACTCTAAACTACAACTCTAAAAGGACTCTAAACTCTAAACTTCTAAAAACTACAAGGACTGGACTAAACTCTAAACTACTCTAAGGGACTCTCTCTAAACTACAAGGACTCTAAACTCTAAACTACAAGGACTCTAAACTCTAAACTACAAGGACTCTAGACTCTAAACTACAAGGACTCTAAACTCTAAACTACAAGGACTCTAAACTCTAAACTACTCTAAACTAAGGACTCTAACTCTAAACTACAAGGACTCTAACTCTAAACTACAAGGACTCTAAACTCTAAACTACAAGGACTCTAGACTCTAAACTACAAGGACTCTAAACTCTAAACTACAAGGACTCTAAACTCTAAACTACAAGGACTCTAAACTCTAAACTACAAACTAACTCTAACTCTAAACTCTAAACTACAAGGACTCTAAACTACAAGGACGCTAGACTCTAAACTACGCGGTTTTTGAGTTTATAAACATCCGGCCTAGTTGTTCTTTCCAGGGTACGGATGTGGTGCTCCTTTGTTATATGTAAAAATAAGCAATTGTTTGATAAACGATAGGTAATGATGATAGTTATGAAGATAATAGTAATGATAATACTAACAATCGTATTATTGATGGTGATGATGATAATGATAACGATGGTAATAATAATGATGATGATAATAGTAATGATGATAATAATGATAATAATAATAATGATAGTGATAATAATAATAAAATAAACAATTATGATAATGGTAATATTAGTTATAAGTATCATAACGATAATGTTATTAATAATGAAAATAACAATAGCAATGATAATAATAATGATATTAATGATAATAATATTAAAGATAATAATGATAATGTCAAAGGTTATAGATTATGATAATAGCAATGGTAATGATAATAATAGTGATGATAATAATGATAATGATAATAATAATGGTAATACTAATAATGATAACAATGATACTGATGACAATAGTAGCGACATTAACGATAACAATAATAATAGCAATGAGGAGGAGGAGGAGGAGGATAATGATGATGATGATTGATTATAACGATAATAATAACAATAACAGTTATACTAATAAGAAAGGTTGCTTATAACGAATAACTAATAAAGAATAATAGTAGATAAACGAAATAAGAACGTAAAAAAAGAAAACAAATAAATGCCAAACTCGATTCAAATTAACCCCCCACCCCACCCTACCCCACCCCTCCCCTCGCAGTGACAGCGTCTCCGTCGGCGGTGTCACCGTGACGGACCAGACCTTCGCCGAGGCCACCCAGGAGCCCGGCCTGGCCTTCGTCGCCGGGGCATTTGACGGCATCTTGGGCATGGGCTTCACCGAGATCTCCGTCATGGGCATCCCGACGGTGTTCGACACGATGCTGGACCAAGGCGTTGTCGACCAGCCCGTGTTCTCCTTCTACTTGAACCAGTGAGTAGGAGTAGGAGTAGATGTGGTCGACTTGTGCCATTGTTGTGGTTCGTGTACTTTTTGCACTTTGGTTCCATGTGTATTGTCTTGATTATGAATTTTCTTTTTTTTTTTTTTTATTCTGATATATTTTTACTCGGATCAAACTTTAGATATATATTTCTTTTCCTCTTTTTTTTTTTTTTTTGGAAAGGATAATATCCGATTCAGATGCGAATGGTTTCAGCGCAGGTTGCCAGTGATCAGTGTGTATTTACTTACCTTCAAAGGGATAAAAGCTGATATGAAACACGTAATCCTGTGATATATGTGTAATACTATTCATTCATATACACAAACACGCACACGGACATACACACACACACACACACACATACACACACACACACACACACACACACACACACACACACACACACACATATATATATATATTATATATATATATATATATATATATATATATATATATATATATATATATATATATATACATATATATATATAATATATATACATATATATATATTATATATATATATATATATATATATATATATATATATATATATATATATATATATATATATATATATATATATATATGATATATATATACATACATACATATATATTATATACATATATATAATATATGTATATTATATATATATATATATATATATATATATATATATATATATATATATATGACGCCCCTCTCTCCCGCAGCGACATGAACGGAGAGCTGGGCGGCGAGCTCGTCCTCGGAGGCTCAGACCCCAACCACTACGAGGGCGAGTTCCACTACGTCCCTGTCTCGAGGGTCGGCTACTGGCAGCTCACGGCCGATGGGTGAGGTCACGAGGTCACGCTCCATGGTTTGGTTTGGTTGTAGAGGCTGTGTGTGTGTGTGTGTGTCTGTGTGTGGGTGTGGTGTGTGTTTGTGTGTGTGTGTGTGTGTTTGTGTCTGTGTGTGGGTGTAGGTGTGTGTGTGTGTGTGTGGGTGTTGTGTGTGTGGGTGTGTGTGTGTGTGTGTGTGTGTGTGTGTGTGTGTGTGTGTGTGTGTGTGTGGTGTGTGTGTGTGTGTGTGTGTGTGTGCTGTGTGTGTGTTGTGTCTGTGTATGTGTGTGTGTGTGTGTGTCTGTGTCTGTGTCTGTGTGTGTATGTGTTTGTGTGTGTGCGTGTTTGTCTGTGTGTCTATGTATTTCTGTACGTCTGTGTGTGTGCCTAATCGTATGTATATTCCTGCGTGTCTGTGCGCGTGTATCCACATACATACACGTCCCCACGTATACCCCCACGCGTGTGTGTCCAGGACCTACCGCCAGTGTGTATATACGTGCGCGTGTGCCTTTGTGCGAGCGCGTGTGTGTTGAAGTCAGCGTGGTTTTCCAAGCGTCTGCAATTACAGTTCTGGCTGAAAGGAAGCAGCCACGACACAGAGAGAGAAACTAAACAGCGGCCGTGTTTCATTTTCCCTTTGCTTGCGCTGGGCTGGGTCTGTGGTCGCAGTGCCGGGTGCTTTTCGTCTTTATTGTTGTTTTGTGGTTTATTATGTATTTGTGTTTTTTTACTGTGCTCTTTATGGTTATTGTTGTTATCGTTGATGTTGACACGTTGATTATTGGTATTGGTATTGTTATTATTGTTGTTTTTGTTGTTGTAACTTTCGGTGTCGATGTTGATGTTGTTGTTGCCCCTGCTGTTATATCGATGTTATTCTTATTCTTATTCTTATCATTATTACTCCACTTCCTCTTATTCCTCTTTTCACTTATTCATTATATTTTTTCCTTTTCTTTTTTCTTTTTTTTTCTTCCTTTTTTTTCTTTTGTTTCGACTCTTCCTTTCACTCCTTTTTATTTCTCTTCGTCTTTTTCTTTCGTACTTCTAACAGAAGGACTTTTGCAACCCTTGCTTATCCTTGGTTATCATTATCATTCCTCTTCCTATTCTTCTTTGTTTCCACTCCGTCCTTCCTCTTCTTTCTCCTTGCCTTCCTTTTTCGTATTTCTAACACTCCCCCCACCCAAAAAAATAATAATAATAATAAATAAATAATAATAATAATAATAATAAAAGATAAGGTGGCCGGAGTGCAGAAAGACTTGCAATTCCTACTTCCTATGGTGTCATCATTATCAGTCCTCTTCTTCTTTCTTATATTTCTTCCTTCTTCCTCCTTTTCGCCTTCCTCTTTCGTATCCCCGCCCCCGGAATCAAGGTGGGCGGAGTTCAGAGGGAGCTTTGTAATCCCAGCTTCGCTTGCTGTTATCACTATTATTCCTCTTCTTCTTTATACTCCTTCCTTCTTCTTCCTTCTTTTCGCCATCCTCTTTCGTGTTTCTAATATCCCCCTCCCCCTCAAAAAAAAAAAAAAAAAAAAAGTGCAGAAGGACTTTTGCTATTCCTGCTTCCCATGGTGTTATCATTATTATTCCTCTACTTCTTCTTCCTTAATTCTTCCTTCTTCCTTCTTTTCACATCATCTTTCGTATATCTCCCCCCCCCCCCGCCCCCAGAATTAAGGTGGGCATAGTTCAGAGGGAGCTTTGTAATCCCAGCTTCACTTGCTGTTATCACTATTATTCCTCTTCTTCTTTATATTCCTTCCTTCTTCTTCCTTCTTTTCACCTTCCTCTTTCGTGTTTCAAATATCCCCCTCCCCCTCAAAAAAAAAAAAAAAAAAAAAAATGCAGAAGGACTTTTGCGATCCCTGCTTCCCATGATGTTATCATTATTATTCCTCTTCTTCTTCTTTTTTCCATACCTTCCTTCTTCCCTCTTTTCAACTTCCTCTACCGCCCCCAGAATCAAGGTGGGCGGCGTGCAGAAGGACTTTTGCAACTCCTGTTTTCCTTTCTTTCCCTTGGTGTTATCATTATTATTCCTCTACTTCTTCTTCTTAACACTCCTCTTCCTATTCTTTGTTTCCACTCCTTCCTTCTTCTTCCTTCTTTTCACCTCCCTCTTTCGTATTTTTAACCCCCCCCCCACGCCCCCAGAATCAAGGTGGGCGGCGTGCAGAAGGACTTTTGCGATCCCAGCTTCACTTGCTGTTATCAATATCATTCCTCTTCTTCTTCTTCTTAACACTCCTTCCTTCTTCTTCCTTCTTTTCACCTTCCTTTTTCGTATTTCTAATGTCCACCCCACCCACTTGCTGTTATCATTATTATATTTCTTCTTCTTCCTTACATTATTTCTTTCTTCCTTCTTTTCGTATTTCTAACATTCAACACCCCCCCCCCCACGCCCCCAGAATCAAGGTGGGCGGTGTGCAGAACCTTTGCAACCCCTGTTTTCCTTTCCTTCCCTTGGTGTTATCGTTATTATTCCTCTACTTCTTCTTCTTAACACTCCTTCCTTCCTTATTCCTTCTTTTCACCTCCCTCCTTCGTATTTCTAACCCCCCCCCACGCCCCCAGAATCAAGGTGGGCGGCGTGCAGAAGGACTTCTGCAACCCCTGTGAGACCATCGTGGACACCGGCACCTCCCTCATCGCAGGACCCAAGGAGGAAGTCAAGGCAAGTTCGGATTGTAGTCGAAAAACGGATTGTGATTGTAAGCTGTCTTTGTAATGATTAGGGAAAGATGATTGTGAGTGTAAGCGAATGATTGTGATTGTAAGTGAATGATTGTGATTGTAAGCTGTCTTTGTAATGATTAGGGAAAGATTATTGTGATTGTAAGCGAATGATTGTGATTGTAAGTGAATGATTGTGATTGTAAGCGAATGAGTGTGATTGTAAATTGTCTCTTTGCAATGATTATAAAAAGATTATTGTGGTTGTAAGCTGTGTATTTTTAATTATTATGAGATGATTGTGATTGTAAGTGAATGATTGTGATTGTAAATTGTCTCTTTGCAATGATTATAAAAAGATTATTGTGGTTGTAAGCTGTGTATTTGTAAGGATTATGAAAAGGGATTGTTATTGTAAGCTGTCTTTGTAATGATTTTGGAAAGGTGGTTGTGATTGTAAGCTGTATTTGTAATGATTTTGGAAAGTTGGTTGTGAAGGTAAACTGTGTATTTGTAAGGTATGAATGAGAACGAATATGTTCACAATACAAGAAATCTATTTGACCGGTTTCGATTATTATATCTTCGTCAGAAAGATATAACCGAAACCGGTAATCATGTATTTCTGACGAAGATATAATCGAAACCGGTAAAATAATCTTGTATTGTGAAGATATTCGTTCTCACCTTTCCACATTTGTCAACATGAATACGGTTCATTTCAGACGTACTCTGGTCAATTCTAATCTCTCGAATCCTAGGGGAAAAGAATCACAGCTCTAGTAAAGAGGTCATAAGTAAATAGTGAATATGTAAATATGTAAATAAGTAAATATGTAAACAATAATGATTAAGTCCATAACGATTATCATGGCAATAATTATAATGATGATGATAGTGGTAGCCATAATGATGATATTGACAATCATACAATCAATAGTCTCTTGCATCAATAGTTACAACTCATGATAATGACAAATGATAATGCTTTAAATAATGAGGGTGATGGTGAGGATAAAATAAAAATGATAATAATGACGACAATAATGCTACAAAATAATAATTATAACAGGAACAATAAAGACGAACATATCAATATTACATTAAACCACTTACAATGATAATAGAAGAATGATGGCAATAATAACGGACAGCAGTGATGACCCACAAGGAATTATGCTGCATTATTGGTGATAGATTTGAAAAGATTTTAATTTTAACGCATTGAAATCCGCTAATCAAAGGACTGGTCAGGGATAATTAGATTAATAGAACCCACTAATAACCCAAAGTCTCGGTACTTTTTTTTTTTTTACACAAGCACAATTCCCCGTTTTCTTTTTTTTATCGCGTTTTTGAATCGTTTGACCTTCATTTTAGCCGCAAATAACTTTTTTGAAGTCCCTAATACACCGGAATTTTGAGAAGGGGGGGGGATAAAGCAAAAACGAGTAAGTTACCATCGAAACAAAAGTCAAAACAATTCAAAATAGGAAACTATGTGATAAAAGGTTGCCAGTGTTTGCAATCGCCCATAATCGTCACAGCGCCGACGAGATTGACGTTGAAAATTGACCTCTAATGAACTATTTTTCAATCTGAAGTCCAGCCCAGCAGTAGACGAGATTGACGTTGAAAATTGACCTCTAATGAACTATTTTCAATCTGAAGTCCAGCCCAGCAGTAGACGAGATTGACGTTGGAAATTGCCTCTAATGAACTATTTTCAATCAAGTCCAGCCCAGCAGTAGACGAGATTACGTTGGAAATTGACCTCTAATGAACTATTTTCAATCAGAAGTCCAGCCCAGCAGTAGACGAGATTTACGTTGGAAATTGACCTCTAATGAACTATTTTCAATCAGAAGTCCAGCCCAGCAGTAGACGAGATTTACGTTGAAAATTGACCTCTAATGAACTATTTTCAATCTGAACTCCAGCCCAGCAGTAGACGAGATTGACGTTGGAAATTGGCCTCTAATGAACTATTTTCAATCAGAAGTCCAGCCCAGCAGTAGACGAGATTTACGTTGGAAATTGACCTCTAATGAACTATTTTCAATCAGAAGTCCAGCCCAGCAGTAGACGAGATTTACGTTGAAAATTGACCTACAATGAACTATTTTCAATCTAAACTCCAGCCCAGCAGTAGTACACTGACAAGCGATCGGTGCTGCGGCAAAGGCCAACGAACTCCCATCGCGGATATTTTGGCACGGAAGGGCATTGTAGAACTTCCCGGGGGTTTATTTTCAGAAAAGGGAACCCATGTCTGAGCCTCTGTTGTGGTATAAATGTTTTTTTTTTTTTTTTTTTTTTTTTTTTTTTTTGCCAGTGGTAGATTTTACTGCATATTTTGATCATGTATGGAAGGATATGCCTTTGTTATCATTTATGAATGTAGGAGTTTTACACGTTTTATGAATATTACCATTCATAATGAGAGAAGAGAGTGTGTAAATATATTAAGTGGGTGTAGATAGGTATAAACGATGTAATACATATGCACTTGAATATTTCCAAGGGTTTATCTTAATTTACATGTATAAGGTAGATAAATAGTATTTCAGTAATATTAAGATTTATTGTCATCATTATTGTAATAACTATTGAATCAACAATTATTAACCATATTCTTAATGCTGTCATCATCGTTTACATTATGTCACCGTTAACTCCAGGATTATTATTATCATCATTACCATTATTTTCACCAGATTTAACAGACTAACCATCATTATCGCCATTACCATCGCCACCAAGACAAATCCATTACCATTCCCATTATCTAAAAAGAACATAAAACAGCCACATGTACTTCTATTCCATTACATTCCCCATTATCTAGAAAAAAAAAAACAGCCACAAGTACTTCTATTCCATTACCATTCCCATTATTCCCATTATCTAAAAAGAACATAAAACAGCCACATGTACTTCTATTCCATTACCATTCCATTATTCCCATTATCTAAAAAGAACATAAAACAGCCACATGTACTTCTATTCCATTACCATTCCCACCTTTCCCATTATCTAAAAAGAACATAAAACAGCCACATGTACTTCTATTCCATTACCATTCCCATTATTACCATTATCTAAAAACAACATAAAACAGCCACATGTAAAATGCCACTGACAAGCCCTTTCTTTAACTTGTCGCCTCCCGCACCTTCAGGAGATCATGTCCGACCTGGGCGCCTTCCCCATCATCGCCGGCGAGTACATCATCAACTGTGCCAAGGTGCCTGACATGCCACTTGTCACCTTCACCCTCAACGGAGTGGACTTCGACCTGACGGGACCCGAGCTTGTCATTGAGGTGAGGAAGGGCCGAGACTGGCGGACAGATGGCGCAAGTGTTGCTGATTTTTTGTTTTATTTTGTTCTGTTTGTTTTCTATTGTTTTTTTCTCTCTCTCTCCAATTTTCTTTTCCTTTGCTCTTTCTCGTCTCCTTCTCTCTCTCTCTCTCTCTCTCTCTCTCTCTCTCTCTCTCTCTCTCTCTCTCTCTCTCTCTCTCTCTCTCTCTCTCATCTCTCTCTCTCGGCTCTCCCTCTCCCTCTCCTCTCTCTCCTCTCCCTCTCCCTCTCCCTCTCCTTCCCTCTCCCTCTCCCTCTCCTCTTCTTCCAACCGACCAACCATTCCACACAACCAAAACACGTCCTCCCTCCCTCAGAACGTGGACGAGAATGGCACCCGCGTGTGCATCGTGGGGATCCTGGGACTCAACCTCGGCACCATCGAAGCCTGGATCCTCGGCGACCCCTTCATTGCCCGCTACTACACCGAGTTCGACGTCGGCAACAAGCGCATGGGATTCGCCAAGTCCGTTTAAAAGGCTTTTCGCGAGAACTGTGGAAGCGAACTCCTCTTTAAGATGTACGGCCATTGTGCTCCGCGCAATAAAGAATGTTGTTATTATGGATTTGCTTTTTTTTCGTCTTAAAATAGAATTATATATATATATATATATATTATATATATATTATATATATATATATATATATATTATATATATATAATGTGTGTGTGTGTGTGTGTGTGTGTGTGTGTGTGTGTGTGTGTGTGTGTGTGTGTGTACATATATGCATATACACTTATATATATGTATATATATATATATATATATATATATATATATATATATATATATTATACATATATATACATATATATACATATATATACATATTATATATACATATATTCATATATATATATATACATATATATATAATTATACATA
This sequence comes from Penaeus vannamei, assembly GCF_003789085.1. Classification (NCBI taxonomy): domain Eukaryota; kingdom Metazoa; phylum Arthropoda; class Malacostraca; order Decapoda; family Penaeidae; genus Penaeus; species Penaeus vannamei. The sequence goes on from NW_020871950.1 coordinate 39,242, forward strand.
TATATATATATATATATATATATATATATATATGTATATGTATATATATATATATATATATATATATATATATACATATATATATATATATATATATATATATATATATGTATATATATATATATATATATGTGTGTGTGTGTGTGTGTGTGTGTGTGTGTGTGTGTGTGTGTGTGTGTGTGTGTGTGTGTGTGTGTGTGTGTGTGTTGTATATATATATATATATATATATATATATATATATATATATATATATATACATATATACATATATACATATATATATATATATATATATATATATATATATATATATATATATATATATATATATATATATATATGAGACAGGACATACATTCACTCCAACAGAAAATCCGTGAATCACGTAAGTAATATTCATACGTTGTAGTCCATACAGAACACTTTACTGTTTTGATTGATGTCTTTGTGGTTGACTGTTGTTAAGTCGATAGTCTAAGGAATGAGGCTTTTAAACTGCTGCTCTCTGCGTCCTCACGTCCTTCAGACAAAAACAAAATTCGCTTTATTTTATCAAGAACCATTTGTGTGTGTGTGTGTGTGTGCGTGTATGTGTACGTGTGTGTGTGTCTGTCCGTGAGTGTGTGTGTATGTGTGTTTGTGTGTGTGTGTGCGTGTATGTGTACGTGTGTGTGTGTCTGTCCGTGAGTGTGTGTGTATGTGTGTGTGTGTGTGTTCGTGTGTACGTGTGTACGTGCGTATGTGTGTGTGTGTGTG
>NW_020871950.1:50000-55000 GCF_003789085.1 Penaeus vannamei
GGGAGGAGGGAAGGAGGGGAAGGAAGGAGGGAGAGGATGGAGAGGAGGAAGGGAGAAAAGGGCTTAAGGCTGGACACAAGGGATGGCGGGAGGGGGCTCGTCCTGGGAAAACGTGTGGTGGTATATATAATCGTATATATATATATATATATATGAATCATAATGTGATATATTAATATTATATATATTACTATATATATTATATATGTTATATATATTATGTATAGATGTTTATTATATATATATAATATATATATATATATATATATATTATAGTATGTATATATAATATATATATAGATATATATATTATATATAGATATTAGGTATGTATATATTATACATGGATATTATGTATATATTATATTTATATATACCGAATATATATATATATATATTATTATATATATATATATATAATATATATATATACATATATATACATTATATATGTAAATATATAATATATATATATACACATACATTATATATATTAAATTATATACATATATATATTTTATATATATTACCATCATTATAGTTGATATATATATAATATATATATTATATCTCTATATATACATATACACATATACAGATATACATACATGCACACACACACACATATATACATATTGCATTCATGTATGTGTATATGTACATATATACATAGGAGAGAGAGAGAGAGAGAGAGAAGGAGAGAGAGAGAGAGAGTTAGTTCACACAGCGGTAAGACAGTTCGATACATTTCCAAAGGGGTAAATTACTGTACGAAACATACCGTACGTAAGATTCATTATCCTAAGACGTGCACGATTCTCTTCTCTTCCGTCCACGTGTCTTTATCCAAATTACAAACTACACTCCATCATACATTCATAATTCCTTGTTGATATTTTTTTTCTTCTTCTTCTTCTTTCTTTCTTTCTTTTTCGGTGATCTTTTATATGTAACTATTTTTTTCTCTTTTTTCTTTCTTCTTTCTTTCTTTTTCGGTGATCTTTGTAATTATCTTTTTTGAAATATGTCGAGCACGGGAAAGGGAAAAGCGTGCGTGGCTTGAATGAAATATCTGATAGTTTATTGATACTATCTCTGGAAGCAAATGAAGGAAGTATATCAGTCTCGAATTGAGAGTGAAAACAAAAGATTAACAGCCGGTTTGTTAAAATTGTGCCAGGCCCGACCCAATGAACTTTCATAAATACAGATGCAGAAATAAAGGCATATCTGTCTATATATCTGATAGATAAACATTTAACAATCTATTTGGCGGGTTGATATGCATGTCTAGACTGATAGATATGCATTTATTTCTTTATTTATGCATGCCAAGTATACGAATATTCTTTGGGTCGGGCCTCGCATCATTCTAACAAACCGGACGTAAATTATCATCATAACCTATTGGAGAATTGGTGTACGAGCATGTTGACGAATCGCGAATAGGTAATTAAAGAAAAAAAAAACATCGTTAGTTCAGACATGCGTGTATAAAACCACCACATGCTGGCATCATAAGGACATGACCCTCCATGAGCAGGACTCTAAGACACTGTCCTCGCCCACAGAGTCCCCCTGAAGAAGGTACAGCGTGAGAGGTCCTTGTCCCAGCTCCGTCGCTCCCACCTCTTCCTCAACAGCCGCTATGCCAGGGACTCCAACCTCACCCTCGATAATTTCAACGATGTAAGTGGCTTTTCCAACCTCCCTTTGTCATCCTGTTTATCCTGATATCAACTCTACAAGTGGTATTTTCCAACCTTCGTCGTTCCCTTTATTCTGATTTCAACTATGTAATCGCCATTTTCAACTTTCAACTCTCTTTTTATCCTTCAGATTATCCTCTATCTTGCATGCCACTTGCGCAGTCGTATTCAATGAAGAATCATTGATAGTGTTTATTACAACAGATGTAAAAGAGATATGAATGAGATATGTTTATCTGCGATAATATCATGTGTCTCTGATGAACTTATAATCGAAACCAGTCAAACACTTCTCTTGCATTGTGAAGATATTCATTCCTATTCATAGCTTTCCCCAATGTAGAGCGTGCTTCGTCTATAAAACATCCTGTGTTAATCAGACACGCAAAAGGAGATTGGATACTGTATATCATGTTAAATTGGAGCTTGAATAAGATCGTTGCTCCGGGCACTGAGGTTTGATATTTGATGCAATACTCTTTGAACATTGAATACCTGCTTACATCGTCTTTGTATGGCTCTTGACTGCGTTACGGAACTTGAGTGAGCAAAAGAGATAACCTGGAAGGGGGAAGCTGTGCACTGTATTGGTACAGTTGAATAAAATCACTGATATTGTTAAAGAAATAGTTTAAAATCTATTAGAAAGCAATCGTATCGTCTTCAAGATAACAGGAGACAATATATAGAAGCTTAAAAAGATCTTAAAAAAACCATACAACACGTGTCAAATTCTCCCACTTCCTCACACAGAGTATGAACGAAAACCAACAAACCCAGTTTCCCTTCTGAAATCATCCGACTCCTTTCACACTTCTAACCACAAGTGCCAAATGCTCACACGCCCTCACACATACCGAGGAAAGTATGAACGAAAGCCAACAGCCCCGGTTTACCTTCTGAAATCATAATGACCTCCTTCATAATTCTCACCGCAAGTGCCTCGTCTTCACAGGCCCAATACTTCGGCCCCATCTACATCGGCACTCCCGGCCAGTACTTCAAGGTGATCTTCGACACGGGATCCTCCAACATGTGGGTGCCTTCCGAGCAGTGCTCCATCATCAACCTGGCCTGCCGTGAGTAAACTGTGTACTGTTGCCTGTTGCTGTCTCCCTCTCTCTCTCCTCTCTCTCTCTCTCTCTCTCTCTCTCTCTCTCTCTCCTCTCTCTCTCCCTCTCCCTCTCCCTTCCCCTTCCCTTCCCTCTCCTCTCTCTCTCTCTCTCTCTCTCTCTCTCTCTCTCTCTCTCTCTCTTCTCTCTCTCCTCTCTCTCTCTCTCTCTCTCTCTCTCTCTCTCTCTCTCTCTCTCTCTCTCTCTCTCCTCTCTCTCTCTCTCTCTCTCTCTCTCTTCTCTCTCTCTCTCTCTCTCTCTCTCTCTTCTTCTCTCTCTCTCTCTCTCTCTTCTCTCTCTCTCTCTCTCTCTCTCTTCTCTTCCTCTCTCTCTCCTCCCTCTCCCCTCTCCCTCTCCCTCCCTCTCCCTCTCCCTCTCCCTCTCCCTTCTCCCTCTCCCTCTCCTCCCTCTCCTCCCTCTCTCCTCCCTCTCCCTCCCTCTCCCTCCCTCCCTCCCTCTCTCCTTCTCTCCCCCTCCCCTCCCTTCCCCACCTCTCAGCTAACCATCCGTGCAAATGCATCCTCAGTATTACCAGACAAATTGCATTACGACTCCCAAATTCACGCACTTGCAGAGTTACACAACCGCTACGATTCCGTCCTCTCCTCCACGTATAAGCCCAACGGGACGCATTTCGAAATCCAGTACGGATCCGGATCTCTCGCTGGGTTCCTCTCCAGGTAAGTGGCTTCGGAGGTGGTGACGAGACGAGGGGGGGGAAGGAGGGAAGGGAAAGGAAGGGTGGAGGAGGGAGGAGGGAAAGGAAAGGAAGGGGGAAGGAAAGGAAAGGAAAGGGGAGAAGGGAAAGGAAAGAAAGGGGGAAGAAGAAAGGAAGGGCTTCCTCTCCTGAGAAGTAGCAAGGACTAAATATGGTAAAAAGGAACTAATATAGATAAATATTAGGGAGAGAGAAAAAAAAGGTGGTCTGTTTCCTCTCCAGATAAGTGATACCGGAGATTGCGACGCAGGAAGAAGGACAACGTGTTGAGACTTATTATTATCTTTATCCTTTTTTTTTTTTTTGTCTTGGTATGAGCCACAGAAGGAGAGGTGCGCTTGGGGTTAAAAGGCATTAGTAAAAGAGTCAAAGAAAAAAATAAGAGACAGTATGTATGCTAATAAAAAAAAAAAATCGTAGACGTATGTTTCATATATGTTGTATGATAGGTAAAATTCTGAGAATGAAATACAAACAAAAAAAAAATCTAAAATATAAACAAACAAGAAAAAAAAAAAATCCCAGATTTCATACAAGTATTCGTTTTAAGACACACATCCCCCACCCCCCCCCCCCAAAGCGACGTCGTGTCCGTCAGTGACGTCACCATAACGGACCAGACCTTCGCCGAGGCCACCCAGGAGCCCGGCCTGGCCTTCGTCGCCGGGGCATTTGACGGCATCATCGGCATGGGCTTCAGCGAGATCTCCGTCATGGGCATCCCGACGGTGTTCGATACCATGGTGGCTCAGAACGCGGTCGACGAACCCGTCTTCTCGTTCTATCTGAACCAGTGAGTCTTCAGTTGAAGGGTCTGCGCTTGGAAGTTTATTTTTTTATTTGATTTTTTTCATGTATATGTATATATTTTATATTTTTTTTTGGTATTCTTTCTTTTCTTATTTGTCTTTTATTCGATTCTGAAAAAACTGTGTTTATGGTCTTTATTTACATTTTTTCTTCCTCGTTGTATTTTGAAGTTTGAGAATGCGTTTTCATAACTATGATTTGTTTTATTGCTTTCGCTAAATTAAATGCAAACCTGATAATTTCTCCTCATTTCTTCAGCCGACGGAACCCCCCTCAAGTTTTACAGTAACACAAAAACCCCAGAAACCTCAACTCCAGTCTCAGAACGCATGTAATAATTCAACATATCATTGAGAGAGAAAGTAATGCATAGTAAATTCCCTCGTTGAATGGGTGAATTTCGTCGGTCTCCAACGCCTTCAACCTCCTGTGCTTCTAATCTCTTCCTCCAGCGNTGGCTCAGAACGCGGTCGACGAACCCGTCTCTCAGTTCTATCTGAACCAGTTGAGTCTGCAGTTGAGGAACCCTGCGCTTTTAGTTTATTTTTTTATTTAGTTTTTTTTCTGTAGTTATAACGTATTTTTTTTTTTTTTTTTTGTATTTCTTTCTTTTCTTATTTGTCTGTTTCTTATCTCGACTCTTGAAAAAGC
>NW_020871950.1:65000-67500 GCF_003789085.1 Penaeus vannamei
TTTATGCTTATTCTCTAGTTTATCTCATCCTCTACTTAATCTCGTCTCTAGTTTATCTCCATCTCTGCTTTCTGCTCTCATCTTCTCTCTCCTCTCTCACTCTCCGGCTCCGTCTATACTTCTTCCTTCTCTCGAATCTCTACTCCTCGTCTCTTCTCTCTCATCTCTCCATCTCCCCTCTCGCGATCTCTCTCACATCTCCTTTCAATCAATATCTAAGGTGGTTCATTCTCTAATTCTCATCTCTCAGCTCATCCTCCTCTCTCTCAAAGACCTTCTCCACCTCAACCCTCTCATCAAAAATCTCTTCCACATTCACCTCAGTACGTGACGCTTCCATCCCTCTCCTCTCTCTCTCTCTCTGCTCTCTCGTTCGTCTCTCTTCTCTCGTCTCTCTCTCCTCTTCTTCAATCTATTGAATCTAATCTCTCTCTCCACTTCCATATTTAAAGAATGACAGAGTGTAACAAACATCGTATAAACCAAATAAATAGAACTATATTTAAGCAGGGAGATCATATAATAGATACACCGGCAGACATAGTACGTGCCCTGGACACACATACAGACAAAGATTACCAGTCGGTCCGGTCAAATGAGCTTGTATTTTGCAGAATCCACAGATGCCTTTGAGTTTCCCCACCCCATCTTTGATTAGGGCGGACGTAACACATTTTCTTTTCCTACAGAAACGTCGCGCAGTTCGCGCCTGCCCGACACACACACTACCACACACACACACTCCTCCTAGTGTTTTCACATAATATTTCTGTTTTTTTTGGACTCCATACTATTTGTTCTTCTTCTTTCCTTCTTTCTTCTTCTTATCTTCTATTTCTTCGCTTTCTTTCTCCTCTTTGGTCTTACTTTCTTTCTTACTTCCTGTCGATCTTCCTTTCTTGCTTTTTTCTATAACAATAGGTAGCTGTATTGTTTCTCTACTTTATTGTTCTACCCTTACGGATATTATTGCATTTTTGTTTCACATCTTACCTCTGCTACATTTACACGCAGATTTTATCTCATACATTTGTTATCTTCCTAATTTGTTTCGGCTTTATTATCAGACTTAAGAACTGATAACAAGACGATCCACATCCTCCTCATATTCTTTTCCAGCCCTTTCTTTAAACCCACTTCCATTATCAGGTTTGCCTTTTTTTTATCCCTTCTTATTTTTTCTATTACAAAGGTAATATTTATTTAATGTTGTCATGCTTCTTCTCATCGTGTTGTTGGTTTGTTTCATGTATTTTGTTACTGCTTCTCTTTCCCTTTTTCTTTCCTCCTAATTTTTCTTATATTGGTTTATGTGTTTTTTGATTTTAACATACGCATATATATATATATATATATATATATATTATAATATATCATATATATATATATATACAATATATATGTGTGTGTGTGTTGTGGTGTGTGTGTGTGTGTGTGTGTGATGGTGTGTATGTATGTATGTATGTATGTTATGTATGTATATATACATATATATACTATATATATGTATGTATGCATGTATGAATGTATGTGTGGTATATATGTTGTGTGTGTGTGTGTGTGTGTGTGTGTGTGTGTGTGTGTGTGTGTGTGTGTGTGTGGGTGTGTTCATATGTATGTGTGTTTGTGTGTGTGTGTATTGTCGTGCGTGTTGTGTGTGTTTTTTTCATGTGTGTGTGTGTGTGTGTGTGGTGTGTGTGTTGGTAGTGTGTGTGTGTGTGTGGTGTGTGTGTGTGTGTGTGTGTGCGTGCGTGCGTGCGTGCGTGCGTGCGTGCGCGTGCGTGTGCGTGTGTGTGCCTTGTAACAAGATGTTTCTCCGCCCTGGTTTGTGTTCGATTGCAAGCGTCATGACGACCATATATCATCCTCATTTACCATTGCCAGGAACAGTAATGGACCGAGGACCGCTCCTTGAGGGACGACGCAGTGAAGGTTCATCTCATCAGCTGTTTTATTATTTCCACGAATCCCCTTGGAGCTGAGGTCGATGAAGATCCATTTCAGCCAGCCCTTCTGAAATCCCAGGGAAATCATTTTCTTATTAGGGGTGGTGTGGGCGATGAGATCAAGCGCTTTCAACTCACCTCCAGTCGCTTGTCAACATTTGAAGTGATATAATTGATAAGGTCAATTAAGCAGTGGACAGTGGAGCTTCCTTTAATATTTCCGAATTGGCGATGATCTAATTCGGGGGTAAATGCTTTCCACAATTCCTTAGCAATTACTATCTCGATTATTTTGCACAGAATAGGTATTTTTGATATAGGCCAAAGATCATCGAGAGAATTAGATGGATTTATGGGAATTGGGACTGTGATAGCTCGCCTCCATGTCTCACAGTAATCTTAGCGGGATGTCATCAGGGCCAGGAGATTTACTTTTTGCTATCCTTTTTAAATGTTGATACACGTCGTATTCGCTAACAATTGCTTGTAGAGGGCGCGAGGGTAAATAAGCTGGCAGCTCTGTTGTTTGTAGTGGTGGGAGTAGCTTGTTCATG
>NW_020871951.1:2500-15744 GCF_003789085.1 Penaeus vannamei
CTTCGACATTGCTTATTGCTGTTTTATTACCTTTTATCTCCGTTGTTCCAAGTCTTTTTCGTTATTTCTGGGGGGGAATTTTGGGTTGAAATATGTTGGGTTTATTCCTTTTCGTTTTTTTTTTCCTATTTTCGTTTTGGCTTTTGCGTTGTTTTATTTCGCTTTCTTTATATATATATTTCCGCTTTTGGATAATGGCAATAATGACAATAATGATGCAGTTGAATGAAATGATGTGCTTTAATGATGGTAATTAGTGACAATGGCAATGGCAGTTATAAGGGATGAATAACATAGGATATTTTTTTTTTATAATAGTTACGATCATTATTATTATCAGTAGTAGTAATAGTAATATCACTGTGATGATGATAGTAATAATGATATAGAAATGATGATGACAATAATGATGATAATAGTAATTATAATGATAATGATATCATCATAATCATAAAATGATTAATGAATAATGATTATAATAATAATAATAATAATAATATAATAATAATGATGATGAATACAGTAATAATGATAATAATAATGATAATAATGAATAATAATGATAATGATAATAATAACTATAATGATGATAATATTAATAGATGATAATGGTAATTAAATAAAAAATAATGATTATGATTAATGTATATCAACAATAATATTAACAATAGGAATAACAATGATTAATAGCAAGAATAATGATAAATAGCCAATGAAAATGATGGTAAAAACTCATAATAATGATAATCATAATAATGATGATAGAAAAAATAATAATAATAATAATAATAATAATAATAATAATAATAATAATAATAATAATAATATAATAATAATAATAACAATAATAATAACAATAAAATAAATAACGATAATAATATTAGTAATAATAATAATAATAATGATAATGATAAGGATACAATAATGATAATAGTAAATGAGAATAGATAATGATAACAATAATACCAATAACCAAAAACAACAACACTGCAACATATAACGATAACATAAGTGATAAAACAAAAATTGATAATGACAAAAGCAATATCAATTATGACAACGCTAATAATAACTTACAATTAACTTCTTAAGTAATTTGAAAAGAAATTATTTCTCGTGAAGATTATAGTATTATGTGAAACAGGAGAATAAAACAGAAATTGGAAATAAGGAAATAGGAAATAACCATTATTGAAACAGAGAAAAAAGAGAAATAGGGAATAGGAAAAAGAAAATAGCCATTATTGGAAACAGACATATATGAGAGAATAGGGAATATAAAATACCATTAATTGAAAGCAGAGAAGATATAAGAGAAATAGGGAATAGAAATAGCTATTATTGAAACAGAGAATAAAAGAGAAATAGGGAATAGAAAAGCCATTGATCGAACAGAGAATAAAAGAGAAATAGGGAATAGAAATAGCCATTATTGAAACAGAGAATAAAAGAGAAGATATGGGAATAGGAATAGAAATAGGCCATTATTGAAACAGAGATAAGAGAAATGGAATAGAAATAGCCATCATTTTTAAAAACCAGAGAATAAAACAGAAAGGGAATAGAACACAGATTATTGAAACAAAGAAATAAAGGAGAGAATAAAGAGAAATAGGGAATAGAAACAGAATTATTGAAACAGAGAATAAAAAGAGAAATAAAGAATAGAAATAGCATTATGAAAAAAGAATAAAGAGAATAGGTGCATGAAATAGCCATTATTGAAACAGAGATAGAAGAGAACTTGGTTGTTTACAAATCTATTCATGTTCGAGACTTGTTTATTGTCTAAATCGCTCGTTGAGGCCAAAGAGTGTCCGGGTCGAATTTATGTTGATGTTGGTTTTGTTTATTTGGTTTGTGAAATGTGTTTTTGTTGTTTTGTTGTTTGGGTTACTTTTTTGTTTTGTTTTATTGTTTTCCTTTTTTTTGTGTTGCTTCTTTGTTTTTGTTTTTAATGGTTTTTGTTTTTGTTGTTTTTTATGTTTGTGTTGATGTTTTTTGTTTTCATTCTGTTTTTTATTTTTTTGTTTTGCTGTTTTTTTCGTGCTTTTAAAATTTTCTTTTGTTGTTGCTTTGGTTGTTATTTTTGGGGGAAGACCGTGGGCGTGGTGTGGTATTTTATGGAAGGGGAGAGATGATATAAGAAGGTGGATGAGGATGAAAGAGGAGGGATAGTGACAGGAGCGAGAGGACATAAATAAAATGAAGATGGATTTTAGCTGAAAGACAAAGAAGAGAAAAGATAAATACACCGTAATGGGGTAATTAAAGCATCTTTTAATTGACACTAACGGCCTTTCTCTTCCCCTTTCCCTTCCCCCTGTCTCCCCTCTCCAGCTCCTCTTCATCTTTCCTCTCTATCTCCACAATTTTTTGCCTTTTTCTACCTCCCCCTATTTAACTACCGTCTTTTAACCCTTTTCTATCCCCCTTTCTTCAATCTCCTTTCTTACACACACGCTCTCTACTTCTTCAATTCCCTCTCTCTTCATCTTTTCTTCCCCTCCCCCTCCCCTTCTCTTCCACTTTCTTCATGCCCAATCCCCCTTCTCACCTCCCTCGTCTGCCCCACCTTCCCCTTCTCCCCCTCGCTTTCTCTCTTCCCTTCCCTCCCTTCCTTCTCCTCTTACTCTCCTCCTCCTCCTCACTCTCCTCTCACCTCTTCCTCCCTCCCTCTCCTCTCACCCTCCTTCCTCTCCTTCTCCTCTCCTCCCTCCCTCTCTCCTCCTCCTTTCTTCCCTCCCCTCCCTCCCTCCCTCCATCCATCTCCATCCTCCCTCCTCCTCCTCCTCCTCCCTCCCTGCCTCCCTCCTCCCTCTCCCCTCCTCCCCTCCCTCCTCCTCCTCCCTCCATCCCTCCCTCCCTCCCCTCCTCCTTCCCTCCCCTCCCCCCTCCTCCTCCTTTCCTCCTCTCCCTCCCCCTTCCTTCCCTCCTCCCTCCCTTCTCCTCCTCCTCCTCCTCTTCCTCTCTCCCTCCCTCCCTCCTCCCTCCTCCCTTTCTCTCCTCCTCCTCCTCTCCCCCCTTCCTCCTCCTCCCTCCTCCTCACCCGAATCAACGAGAAACCGACGCAGCTCTTCTCATTAACGACAATTAAGCCAAAGTTGATGTTATTTGATCGTTAACCAAAAAAGCTCGAGGTAATTCGGCAGTTTGTTCTCTCGTCAAGAATGGATGGATTTATCACTTGAGGATTTTTAGCTTTGCTTTTGTGGTTTCTCGTTTGTCTTGTTTTATGTTTTCTCTCTCTTTTTCTTTTTCTTTTTTTTTTTCTCTCTCTCTTCTCTCTCTTCTCTTTCTCTCTCTTTCTTCTCTCTCTCTCTCTCTCTCTCTCTCTCTCTCTCTCTCTCTCTCTCTCTCTCTCTCTCTCTCTCTCTCTCTCTCTCTCTTCTCTCTCTCTCTCTCTCTCTCTCTCTCTCTCTCTCTCTCTCTCTCTCTCTCTCTCTCTCTCTCTCTCTCTCTCTCTCTCTCTCTCTCTCTCTCTCTCTCTCTCTCTCTCTCTCTCTCTCTCTCTCTCTCTCTCTCTCTCTCTCTCTCTCTCTCTCTCTCTCTTCTCTCTGTGTGTGTGTGGTGTGTGTGTGTGTGTGTGTGTGTGTGTGTGTGTGTGTGTGTGTGTGTGTGTGTGTGTGTGTGTGTGTGCTGTGCGTACATGAGTGTGTGCGTGCTATATCTCATTTCAATAACTGATTTGATAGCATTATTCATCCTATTTCCATATCTTTATCCAGCTGCTTTCCATTCGTGTATCTAAATCCGATCTCCTTAATACACAGATGATATGTACAGTCCACACATTGGAATTTTCGACCTTAAACCACCTTGTTTACTCTTTTTCATAGTATTATCTTCTCCATTCCTGTATCTAAAAACACCAATAGATATGATGGTATGATCTGTTTGCTGGTGGTGTTTGCAATGGTATTTGGTACTGGTGATGATAATAATATTAATGATGAGTGATAGAGAGAGAGAGAGAGAGAGAGAGAGAGAAGAGAGAGAGGAGAGAGAGAGAGAGAGAGAGAGAGAGAGAGAGAGAGAGAGAGAGAGAGAGAGAGAGAGAGAGAGAGAGAGAGAGAGAGAGAGAGGGAGAGACAGGGACAGAGAGAAATGTTCGTGATAATGATAATGATGGTGATTAGGGTAATTATGTTGCTGATGATTACTAGCTATGATTTTGATTGCATGAATATTGTCATGATCTATCATTATTGTTAGTGCCGCTGCTGTTGTTATAATTATTGTTATTATCATAATTACCGTTATGTTATTATTACCATTGCCGTCATTTATATTATGAATCATCCTGTTCACATTTCTATTTTTATCATTACCATCATAATTATCTTCACTGCTACTATTGATATCACTGCTATCATTATTATCATTATCATCATTATCATCAGCAGACGGGGCACTATCATTATCTTTTATTGCTATCGTTGCAGACAATAATATGAACCTCAATACCTACCCCAGGCCACTTTTATTTATTTTTATTTTTTTTTCATTTATTGTTTATCATCATATTTTTTAACCCTTTAACCTTCGTCTCTAAGCTATTCCAATCTTCTATTCTTTATTTCTTTTTCTCAGCTGATTTGTTATTAAGATTTATATTTCGTTTTAGGCAATTCGCATTTAGCTCTCTAATGGTACCATAAACCAACAGGTAATGGTTCCATGGTAGCAATTTGAGTGTCTTTAGCTCGTCTGTCCGTCTGTCTGTCTGTCGATCTCTTCTTGTGTTCCCTCTTCTTATTTTTTTTCCTTTGTATTTCCTTCTTTCTCTCCGTTTTTTTTTTTTTTTATGAATCTTGTCTTCCAGATTCTGTATTTCCTTTTTCTTTTCCTTCCATGTCCTTCCTTCCTTTTCCTTTACGAATCAGTAATATCTGTCGATTTGTTTTTCCTTTTTTCTCTCTCTCTCTCTCATTTTCTCTATTCATTTATTTTCTCTTTTTTCGTGTTCTCCTTTCATGCGCTTCCCTTCTCCTTCTTTTCCTCTTCCATGTCTCATTTTTATTTTCCCCTTTTTCCGCCTAGAACCACGAATAAGGAATATCTGGCGATTTATGCATGCGTGTCCTTTTTTTTCTCTTTCTTTTTCTCCTTTCTTGCCCTTCCCTTCTCCCTGATTCTCTATTTTCATTTTCATTTTTTTTATTTTTCCCTTTCATTTTATTTTGTGTAATTTGTCTCCGCCTGGAACCACGAACCAGCAATAACAGACATTTAATTCAAGCATTTCCTCTTTTTCTCTCCTTTTCGATATTCCTTTATTTCCCTTCTCTCTCCTTTTCTTCCATCCACGCCCTTCCAATTCCCTAACCCCCCTCCCTCCTTCCTGGTTCCCCCCCCCCCTCATGGAACCACGAACCAGCAATAACAACCGATTAATTCAAGCATTTCCTATTTTTCTCTCCTTTTCGTTATTCATTTATTTCCCTTCTCTCTCCTTTTATTCCATCCACGCTCTTCCATTTCCCTAACCCTCTTCCCTCCTTCCAGGTTCTGCCCCGCCGCCAGGAACCATGAACCAGCAATAACAACTGATTAATTCAAGCATTTCCTATTTTTCTCTCCTTTTCGCTATTCATTTATTTCCCTTCTTTCTCCTTTTATTCCATCCACGCTCTTCCAATTCCCTAACCCTCCTCCCTCCTTCCAGGTTCTGCCCCGCCGCCAGGAACCATGAACCAGCAGTGTCGCGTCTGTGGCGAACCGGCTGCCGGCTTCCACTTCGGGGCGTTCACGTGCGAGGGATGCAAGGTGAGACGATGATAAAAGGGGAAGAAGGAAGGGGAGGAAGGGGAAAAGGGAGGGAGGGATGAGAGAAAGAGGGAGGAGGGAGGGAAGGAGTAAAGAAAAGTGAGAGAGAGAGACAGCAAGAAAGAGAGAGGGAGGGAGAGAGAGAGAAAGTAAAGAAAAGTGGGAGAGAGAGAGAAACATAGTAAAAGTGAGAGAGTGAGAGAGCGAGAGAGAGAGAGACAGAGAGACAGAGAGAGACAGACAGACAGACAGACAGAAAAAGAGACAGAATAAAAAGAGAGAGAGAGTAAAGAAAAGTGAGAGAGACAGTAAGAAAGAGAGAGAGAGAAACAGTAAAAAATGAGAGAGAGAGAAACAGTAAAAGTGAGAGAGCGAGCGATACAGAGAGAGAAAGATAAAGAAAGAGAAAAAGAGAGAGAGAGAGAGCGCGCGCAGTCTTAACAATGCGAAAGGACCGTAGCGATTTACCGCATTATATAAGGACTTCCTGCATGCGGCAATTAGTTCAAGTGGGCTGTTACGAAGGGTGCCAGGATGAGGGTTGTTAGCGTGAAACATGAGGTTGTTAGCGCTCGAGACCCCCAAGGGCGTTTGGGAATATTTAAAGGGGGGAGGGGGTATACCTGGTGTCGTTCTCTCTCTCTCCTTTCTTTCTCTCTTTTTCTTTCTTTTCTTTTTTTCTTTCTTTCTTTCTTTCTTTCTTTCTTTCTTTCTTTCTTTCTTCTTTCTTTCTTTCTTTCTTTCTTTCTTTCTTTTCTCTCTCTCTCTCTCTCTCTCTCTCTCTCTCTCTCTCTCTCTCTCTCTCTCTCTCTTTCTCTCTCTCACTCACTCACTCTCTCTCTCTCTCTCTCTCTCTCTCTCTCTCTCTCTCTCTCTCTCTCTCTCTCTCTCTCTCTCTCTCTCTCTCTCTCTCTCTCTCTCTCTCTTTCTTTTTTGTTTGTTTTTGTTTTTGTTTTCTTTTTCTTTTCTTTTCTTTTTTCCTCTTCTCTCGCGGTCTCTTGATCTCTTGATCTCTCTCTCTGTCCTTGTTTCAGTGTCTGTCTGTCTCCTGTCTCTCTCTTTCTCTCTGTCTGTCTGTCTGTCTGTCTCTCTTTGTCTCTATCTATCTTCCTTCTCTCTGTCAATCTTCGTTTTCTTTCATCCTTCCTCATTTCCTTTTCCTCATACATCTTCCCCTCTAATCGCCCTCTGTTTCTCTCCCTTCTTCCCTCCTTCTTCCCTCCTTCTTCCCTCTAATCGCCCTCTGTTTCTCTCCCTTCTTCCCTCCTTCTTCTCTCCTCTTTCCCCCTCATTAACTCCGTGGCCCAAACCGTTTCCTCTCTCGGCCTCACTAACTCATAACACACAACAACCCCATTACCTCGAGCGCTTGCAAACCTAATTCAATCCGTTTTGCAACTCTTCTTTTGTCCAACTTGCAATGGCTTAATGGCACGGAGTCTTCCAAACCTAATTCAATCCGTTTTGCAACTCTTCTTTTGTCCATCCTCTTCTATCTATCCTCTTCTTTTGTATTCTTTCCTTTTAAAGTTGACGATTTCTTTCCTCTGTTTCTTGATTCGTGTATGTAGGTTTTTTTTTTTTTTTTACCTCCTTTTAAAAAAAATATATGTATATGTTTGTTGTTCTCTCTGTTTCTCCGTGTCCTGTTTGTCTCTCTGTCTCCGTCTCTCTCTCTCTCTCTCTGTCTCTGTCTCTCTGTCTCCGTCTCTCTCTCTGTCTCTCTCTGTCTCTGTTCTCTCTGTCTCTGGTCTCTGTCGGAACCCCCGTGCGATGATCTTTGTCTCGACAGAGGATTGGAAGAAGTCTGGTGCGATGTTCTTTTGTTTCTTGATATTTGGCGGGATTTGGGGAATTCCGCGACATTCATTGTTTTTTTGTTTTATTTTTGGTGTTCTTTTGTTTCTTGATTTTGGCGGGATTTTTGGGGAATTCGTGACAGTCATTTTGTTTTTTGTTTATTTGGTTATGTTCTTCTTGATTTTGGCGGGAATTTTAGGGAATTCCCAGTCATTTGTTTTTGTTTATTTTGGTTATGTTCTTTTGTTTCTTGATTTTGGCGGGATTTTAGGGAATTCCGTGACAGTCATTTGTTTTTTGTTTATTTTGGTTATGTTCTTTTGTTTCTTGATTTTGGCGGGATTTTGGGGAATTCCGTGACAGTCATTTGTTTTTTGTTTATTTTGGTTATGTTCTTTTGTTTCTTGATTTTGGCGGGATTTTAGGGAATTCCGTGACAGTCATTTGTTTTTGTTTATTTTGGTTATGTTCTTTTGTTTCTTGATTTTGGCGGGATTTTAGGAATTCCGTGACAGTCATTTGTTTTTTTTTATTTTGGTGTTCTTTTTGTTTCTTGATTTTGGCGGGATTTTGGGAATTCCGACAGTCATTTTGTTTTTTTGTTTATTTTGGTTATGTTCTTTTGTTTTCTTGATTTTGGGGGGATTTTGGGGAATTCTCATTTGTTTTTTGTTTATTTTGTGATGTTCTTTTGTTTCTTGATTTTTGGGGATTTGGGAATTCCCGACAGTCATTTGTTTTTTTTGTTTATTTTGGTTATGTTCTTTTGTTTCTTGATTTTGGCGGGATTTTGGGGAATTCCGCGACAGTCATTTGTTTTTTGTTTATTTTGGTGATGTTCTTTTGTTTCTTGATTTTGGCGGGATTTTGGGGAATTCCGTGACAGTCATTTGTTTTTTGTTTATTTTGGTGATGTTCTTTTGTTTCTTGATTTTGGCGGGATTTTTAGGGAATTCCGTGACAGTCATTTGTTTTTTGTTTATTTTGGTTATGTTCTTTTGTTTCTTGATTTTGGCGGGATTTTGGGGAATTCCGCGACAGTCATTTGTTTTTTGTTTATTTTGGTTATGTTCTTTTGTTTCTTGATTTTGGCGGGATTTTAGGGAATTCCGTGACAGTCATTTGTTTTTTTGTTTATTTTGATGTTCTTTTGTTTCTTGATTTTGGCGGGATTTTGGGGGAATTCCGCGACAGTCATTTGTTTTTTTTTATTTTGGTGATGTTCTTTTGTTTCTTGATTTTGGCGGGATTTTTGGGAATTCCGTGACAGTCATTTTTGTTTTGTTTATTTGGTTATGTTCTTTGTTTTTGATTTTGGCGGATTTTGGGGGAATTCCGCGACAGTCATTTGTTTTTTGTTTATTTTGGTTATGTTCTTTTTTTTGATTTTGGCGGGATTTTGGGGAATTCCGCGACAGTCATTTGTTTTTTTGTTTATTTTGGCGATGTTCTTTTGTTTCTTGATTTTGGCGGGATTTTGGGGAATTCCGTGACAGTCATTTGTTTTTTTTTATTTTGGTGATGTTCTTTGTTTCTTGATTTTGGCGGGATTTTAGGGAAATTCCGTGACAGTCATTTGTTTTTTGTTTATTTTGGTGATGTTCTTTTGTTTCTGATTTGGCGGGATTTGGGGGAATTCCGCGACAGTCATTTGTTTTTTGTTTATTTTGGTGATGTTCTTTTGTTTCTTGATTTTGGCGGGATTTTGGGGAATTCCGCGACAGTCATTTGTTTTTTGTTTATTTTGGTTATGTTCTTTTGTTTCTTGATTTTGGCGGGATTTTAGGGAATTCCGTGACAGTCATTTGTTTTTTGTTTATTTTGGTGATGTTCTTTTGTTTCTTGATTTTGGCGGGATTTTGGGAATTCGCGACAGTCATTTGTTTTTTGTTTGGTTGGTGTTTTTTTTTGTTTTTTGTTTTTTTTTTGATTTGGGGTTGTTTTTTTTTTTGGGGTGATGTTTTTTTGTTTCTTGATTTTGGCGGGATTTTGGGGAATTCCGCGGACAGTCATTTGTTTTTTGTTTATTTGGTGATGTTCTTTTGTTTCTTGATTTTGGCGGGATTTTAGGGAATTCCGTGACAGTCATTTGTTTTTTGTTTATTTTGGTGATGTTCTTTTGTTTCTTGATTTTGGCGGGATTTTAGGGAATTCCGTGACAGTCATTTTGGATTTTGGTGATGATTTTGGGGGATTTTGGGGAATTCCGTGACAGTCATTTGTTTTTTGTTATTTGGTGATGTTCTTTTGTTTCTTGATTTTGGCGGGATTTTAGGGAATTCCGTGACAGTCATTTGTTTTTTGTTTATTTTGGGATGTTCTTTTGTTTTCTTGATTTTGCGGGATTTTGGGAATTCCGTGACAGTCATTTGTTTTTGTTTATTTTGGTGATGTTCTTTTGTTTCTTGATTTTGGCGGGATTTTGGGGAATTCCGTGACAGTCATTTGTTTTTTGTTTATTTTTGGTGATGTTCTTTTGTTTCTTGATTTTGGCGGGATTTTGGGGAATTCCGTGACAGTCATTTGTTTTTTGTTTATTTTGGTGTTCTTTTGTTTCTTGATTTTGGCGGGATTTTGGGGAATTCCGTGACAGTCATTTGTTTTTTGTTTATTTTGGTGATGTTTCTTTTGTTTCTTGATTTTGCGGGATTTTGGGAATTCCGTGACAGTCATTTGTTTTTTGTTTATTTTGGTGATGTTCTTTTGTTCTGATTTTGCGGGATTTTGGGAATTCCGCGACAGTTCATTTGTTTTTTGTTTATTTTGGTGATGTTCTTTTGTTTCTTGATTTTGGCGGGATTTTGGGGAATTCCGTGACAGTCATTTGTTTTTTGTTTATTTTGGTGATGTTCTTTTGTTTCTTGATTTTGGCGGGATTTTGGGAATTCCGCGGACAGTCATTTGTTTTTGTTTATTTTGGTGATGTTCTTTGTTTCTTGATTGCGGGATTTTGGGGAATTCCGTGACAGTCATTTGTTTTTTGTTATTTTGGTTATGTTCTTTTGTTTCTTGATTTTGGCGGATTTTGGGGAAATTCCGTGACAGTCATTTGTTTTTGTTTATTTTGTGATGTTCTTTTGTTTCTTGATTTTGGCGGGATTTTGGGGAATTCCGCGACAGTCATTTGTTTTTTGTTTATTTTGGTTGAGTTTTTTGTTTCTTGATTTTGGCGGGATTTTGGGGAATTCCGCGACAGTCATTTGTTTTTTGTTTATTTTGGTGATGTTCTTTGTTCTTGATTTTGGCGGGATTTTGGGGAATTCCGTGACAGTCATTTCTTTGTTTGTTTTGGGGATGTTCTTTTGTTTATTTTGGTCTATGTCTTTTGATTTTGGCGGGATTTTGGGGATTCCGTGACAGTCATTTGTTTTTGTTTATTTTGGTTATGTTCTTTTGTTTCTTGATTTTGGCGGGATTTAGGGAATCCGTGACAGTCATTTGTTTTTTGTTTATTTTGGTGTTCTTTTGTTTCTTGATTTTTGGCGGATTTTGGGAATTCGCGACAGTCATTTGTTTTTTGTTTATTTTTGGTTATGTTCTTTTGTTTCTTGATTTTGGCGGGATTTTGGGAATTCCGTGACAGTCATTTGTTTTTTGTTATTTGGTGATGTCTTTTGTTTCTTGATTTTGGCGGGATTTTGGGAATTCCGCGACAGTCATTTGTTTTTGTTTATTTTGGTGATGTTCCTTTTGTTCTTGATTTTGCGGATTTTGGGGAATTCGCGACAGTCATTTGTTTTTTGTTTATTTTGGTTATGTTCTTTTTGTTTCTTGATTTTGGCGGGATTTTGGGGAATTCCGCGACAGTCATTTGTTTTTTGTTTATTTTGGTTGTTCTTTGTTCTTGATTTTGGCGGGATTTTGGGGAATTCCGTGACAGTCATTTGTTTTTTGTTATTTTGGTGATGTTCTTTTTGTTTCTGATTTTGGCGGATTTTGGGGAATTCCGCGACAGTCATTTGTTTTTTGTTTATTTTGGTGATGTTCTTTTGTTTCTTGATTTTGGCGGGATTTTGGGGATTCCGTGACAGTCATTTGTTTTTGTTTTATTTTGGTTATGTCTTTTTGTTTCTTGATTTTGGCGGGATTTTGGGGAATTCCGTGACAGTCATTGTTTTTTTGTTTATTTTGGTTATTGTTCTTTTGTTTCTTGATTTTGGCGGGATTTTGGGAATTCCGTGACAGTCATTTGTTTTTGTTTATTTTTGGTTATGTTCTTTTGTTTCTTGATTTTGGCGGGATTTTAGGGAATTCCGTGACAGTCATTTGTTTTTTGTTTATTTTGTGATGTTCTTTTTGTTTCTTGATTTTGCGGGATTTTGTTCCGTGACAGTCATTTGTTTTTTGTTTATTTTATGTTCTGGATTTTGCGGGATTTTGGGGAATCCGCGAACAGTCATTTGTTTTTGTTTATTTGGTGATGTTCTTTTTGTTCTTATTTTGGCGGGTTTTGGGGAATTCCGTGACAGTCATTTGTTTTTTGTTTTTTTGGTTATGTTGGTTTCTTGATTTTGGCGGGATTTTGGGAATTCCGCACAGTCATTTGTTTTTTTTTTATTTTGGTTTATGTTCTTTTGTTTCTTGATTTTGGCGGGATTTTAGGGAATTCCGTGGACAGTTCATTTGTTTTTTGTTTATTTTTGGTGATGTTCTTTTGTTTCTTGATTTTGGCGGGATTTGGGGAATTCCGCGACAGTCATTTGTTTTTTGTTTTTTTTGGTTTATGTTCTTTTGTTTCTTGATTTTGGGCGGGATTTTGGGAATTCCGTGACAGTCATTTGTTTTTTGTTATTTTGGTGATGTTCTTTTGTTTCTTGATTTTGGCGGATTTTGGGAATTCCGCGACAGTCATTGTTTTTTGTTTATTGTTGCGTTATGTTCTTTTTTTCTTTTGATTTTGGCGGGATTTTAGGGGAATTCCGTGACAGTCATTTGGTTTTTTGGTTTATTTTGGTGATGTTCTTTTGTTTTCTTGATTTTTGGCGCGGGATTGTTGGGGAATTCCGCAAGTCATTTGTTTTTTGTTTATTTTGGTGATGTTCTTTTGTTCTTGATTTTGGCGGGATTTTGGGATTTCCGTGACAGTCATTTGTTTTTTGTTTATTTTGGCGATGTTCTTTTGTTTCTTGATTTTGGCGGGATTTTGGGGAATTCCGCGACAGTCATTTGTTTTTTGTTTATTTTGGTAATTTCTTTTGTTCTTTGATTTTGGCGGGATTTTAGGGAATTCCGTGACAGTCAATTGTTTTTGTTATTTGGTGATGTTCTTTTTTCTTATTTTGGCGGATTTTGGGGAAATTCCGGACAGTCATTTGTTTTTTTGTTTATTTTGGTGATGTTCTTTTGTTTCTTGATTTTGGCGGGATTTGGGGAATTCCGTTGACAGTCATTTGTTTTTTGTTTATTTGGTTATGTTTCTTGTTGGTTTCTTGATTTTGGCGGGATTTTGGCGGAGTTCCGTGACAATCATTTGTTTTTTGTTTATTTTCGGTTATGTTCTTTTTGTTTTCTTGATTTTGGCGGGATTTTGGGAATTCCGCTGCAGTCATTTGTTTTTTTTGTTTATTTTGGTGATGTTCTTTTGTTTCTTGATTTTGGCGGGATTTTGGGGAATTCCGTGACATTCATTTTTTTTTGTTTATTTGCGTTATGTTCTTTTGTTTCTTGATTTTGGC
>NW_020871953.1:2500-10000 GCF_003789085.1 Penaeus vannamei
CTCCTCCTCCTCCTCCTCCCTCCTCCTCCCTCCTCCCCTCCCCCCCCTCGACGGTCAAGTGCCAAGCAAGGAAATTCCTCGATGTCAAAGCATGGCATTCTTGTGGCACTCTCTAGTTGAGTTATTGGATTTTGTCCTCTGTCTCTGTCACTGGCTCTCTGTTTCTCCTCCTCCCTCCCTCCCCCTCTTTCCCTCTCTCTCCTTATCTCTCTGTCCTTCCCTATGCCCCTTTATCTGGATGTCTGTTTGCCTCTGTCTGTCTGTCTGTCTGTCTCTCCGTATCTTTTTTTTCATTTGTATACATACATACATATAGATGCACACGTACACATGTGTGTGTATATATATATATAATATATATATATGCATATATCATCTTTCTACCTGTTTATTTTTTTTCTCCTTTTCGTCTTTCTTACTGTGCTTTCTTTCTTAGTTCTTTTATGTCTCCTCCTCCTCTCCTCTCCTTTCTCCTTCTCGTCCTCCTCCTCCTCCTCTTCCTCCTTCTCCTCTTCCTCTTCCTTACTCCCTCTTTCCCATTCCTCCTACTCCTCCTCCTCTCCCTCCTCTCCCACCCCACCCCAACCTCCTCCCACCCCTCCCCCCCCCATGGCACTCCAGCCGGTCACTCCTCCACTCCTCCTCCTAAGTGCCAAGTGCCACCGCAATGTCCTGTCGGGTTTAGCGCCTCCCACGCCCGCGAGATCCAACGTGGCGTGGGATGGAGGAAATAGCGTGGGCGTGAATGGTTGTGGGCGGGCGTGGGGATCGGGCTGTGGCTGGTGGGGGGATGGAGGTGTAGGTGGGTCTGTAGGTGGGTGTGAGCGAGTGGAGGCGTGTGTGGGTGGTGAGTGTGGGTTTGGGTGTGTGTGGGCGTGTGTAGGTGGGGGATTAGCGTGTTTTTTAAAAGTAGATAGAGGGGTGTGGGCGCGTGGGGGCGGCCGTGGGGACTTATTGGAATGGAAGGGTAAGTGTGGGCGTGTTTTCCTACGACAGATTTGCTAAAATCGTGCCAAACCCGACCCAATGAATATTCATATATACGGGTATACATAAATAAATAAATGCATATCTGTCTATCTATCTGATAGATATACATTCATCTGTGTATATATCCGGTAGATATGCTTATCTAAACAGATAGATAAGCATTTATTTCTGTGTATATACATGTCTATCGGTCGGTTTGTTAAAATTGTGCCAGGCCCGACCCAATGAATTTTCATAAATACAGACGCAGAAATAAAAGCATATCTGTCTATATATCTGATAGATATACATTTAACTATCTATTTTCCATGTTGATATGTATGTCTAGACTGATAAATATGCATTTATTTTTTTATTAATATATGTCCAAGTATACATACACATGCACACACACACACACACGCACACACACACACACACACACACACACACACACAACACACACACACACACACACACACACACACACACACACACACACCACACACACACACACACAATTTTAACAAACCGGCCGTTTATAATGAACGATCATGGGGTCGGGCCTGGTACACTTCCGATAGACTGTAATTTCGCTTCCTGTTCAATAACTTTACATAGAATACATACATACTTATACATATGTATATACGTACATGAATACATACACATACATATATGTATGTGTGAGTGTGTGTGTTTGTGTGTGTGTATTTTTAAATTTATTTTTGTGTGTGTGTGAGATATATATATATATATATATATATATATATATATATATATATATATATATATATATATATATATATATATATATATATATATATAGATATAGATATAGATATATAGATATAGATATATAGAAATATATATATATATATATATATATATATATATATATATATATATATATATATACTACATACATATTTTTTTTTCTTTTTTCTTTTCTTTTCTTTTCTTTCTTTCTTTCTTTTTTCTTTCTTTTTTTTCTTTTCTTTTTTCTTTCGTTTTTGTCTTTTTTTCTTTTTATTTTATTTCTCTCTTTTTTTTTTCTTCTTTTGAAAGAGGAAGAGGAAGAGTTTTCCTTCCCCTGTTTCCACATTTCCATTCATCAGACTTATCCTAATGAAATTTTCCCCTTCGTCTCTAATCCGTTTTAATTATTCTCTTTCTCGTGCGTTTTGTCATTTCCCTCCTTCTCAGAGAAGGAAAATGGAAGAGGTTATATATTTTCTCTTTCTCTATTTTCTCTCTCTCTCCTCTCTCTCTCTCTCTCTCTCTCTCTCTCTCTCTCTCTCTCTCTCTCTCTCTCTCTCTCTCTCTCTCTCTCTCTCTATTATCATCGGTCTCTCTCTGTATCATTATCATCATCATTATGACCATTATCGCTCTTATCATCATTACTATTCTCCTCTTCACTTCCTCTTCCTCTTCCTCCTCTCCCTCCCCCTCTTTCCCCTCCTCCTCCTCTTCTTCTTCCTTCTCCTCCTCCACTCCCCCACCTCACCTCCACCTCCGCCCCCCCCCCCCACCTCCTCCTCCACCTCCACCTTCCACCTCCTCCACTCACGCTCTCCCACAGAAACTCCTTTTCTCTCCCCGTCTCTCCCACACATATCTCTCAGCACTTAGCTCCGTGGCACTGTGGTTTGGAAGGTGCCACTTCGACTGGCCGGCACCCCGTCGAGAAGGACCTCTCGGGGCCAGGATCGATTTCGCTCACACGTTAAAAAAGAGAAACAAAAGTAATGGAAGAGAGGGAAGTGCTTGGGAGGGAGGGGAAGGAGGAGGGAGGAGGAGGAGGAGGAGGAGGGGGAGAGGAGAGGAGAGGAGGAGGAGGAGGAGAGAGGGGAGGGGAGAGGAGGAGGGGGAGGGGAGGGAGGAGGGAGGAGGAGGAGGAGGAGGAGGAGGAGGAGGAGGAGGAGGAGGAGGAGGAGGAGGAGGGAGGAGGAGGAGGAGGAGGAGGAGGAAAGGAGGGGGATGGGACGAAAGTATGGGGAGTGGTATGGGGAGGAGGGGGGGAGGAGGGGGAAGGAGATATTGGTGGAGGGGGAGAAAAGGAAGGGTGGGGAGAGGAGAGGAGGAGAGTGGAAGAGAAAGGGGGAAAAGGAGAAGAGGGAAGGGTGAGAGAGAAGGGGAGGAGAGGAAGAGAGGGGAAAGAAAAGGGGAAGGGATGAAGAATAGCAGGAAGATGGAAAGTAGGGCAAAGATGAAGTAGATAGATAGACAAAACGAGAGAGGAGAGGCGAGACAAACAAGTAGACAGACACGCACACACATATGCACAGAGAGAGAGAGTATGTGTGTATGTAAGTGCGCGCGCGCGTGTGTGTGTGTGTATGTATGTGCATGCGTGTATATATGCGAGTGTGCATTCGTATGTATGTGCATGCGTGTGTATATGCGTGTGTGCATTCGTATGTATGTGCGTGTGTGTGCGTGTCTTAATACAAAAACAAACATGACACACCCCTTCATTCGCAGTCCCTCAACCCAATAATAAAGTCTTTAAAAACCGTTCAGTCTTCAAGTATTTATCTAAGTCCTAAAAGATGACTTGCGGACAGAGGATGAAAGAGGAGGTACAGAGAATTCAAACGGGAGATGATGATACCTATAAGAAGTTTGGATACAGTGACAGAAGAAGTATGTGTGTGTGTCTGTGAGAGAGAGAGAGAGAGAGAGAGAGAGAGAGAAGAGAGAGAAGAGAGAGAGAGAGAGAGAGAGAGAGAGAGAGAGAGAGAGAGAGAGAGAGAGAGAGAGAGAGAGAGAGAGAGAACGAGAGAGAGAGAGAAAGAAAGAGAGAGAAAAGGACAGAGAGAGAGAGAAAGAAAGAGAGAAAAGAGAGAGAGAGAGAGGAGAGAGAGAGAGAGAGAGAGAGAGAGAGAGAGAGAGAGAGAGAGAGAGAGAGAGAGAGAGAGAGAGAGAGAGAGAGAGAGAGAGAGAGAGAGAGAGAGAGAGAGAGAGAGAGAGAGAGGAGAGAGAGAAGAGAGAGAGAGAGAGAGAGAAAGAAAAAAAAGAAGAGAGAGAGAGTGTGTGTAGGGTACAGCAGAACACACACGATCATATTTGAACTCACTTGCTGTAATTTATAACCGTGGATGGGTTTATTCATAGATATTAAAATCATCCTCTTTATCAAAGGGATAGTCTATAGTATCGAATAAAAAAGATCCTTGATGGTTAATTATCAAAGAGGTAGTTTATGAAGTCTCATAAGTAAAGCTTTGATAGTTAAGTTCCAGTACATACTTGGGTCATATGACAGTGTCTTAGGAGTATGTGTGTAGTTATTGTGTTATTTACATATTTACGTGCATACATAAATGCACACACACACACACACACACACACACACACACACACACACACACACACACACACACACACACACATCACACACACACACACATATATATATATATATGTATATATATATATATATATATATATATATATATATATATATATATATATATATATATATATGTGGTGTGTGTGTGTGTGTGTGTGTGTGTGTGTGTGTGTGTGTGTGTGTGTGTGTGTATGTGTATCTATCTGTCTGTCTATGTATGTATGTATGTATGTATGTATGTATGTATGTATATTGTATGTATGATGTATGTATGTATGTATGTATGTATGTATGTATGTATGTTATGTATGTATGTATGTATGTACTGTATGTATGTATGTATGTATGTATGTATGTATGTATGATATATATATTATATATATATATATATATATATATATATATATATATATATATATATATATATATATATATATATATATATATATATATATATATATATTATATATATATATATATATATATATATATATATATATATATATATATATATATATATATATATATATATATATATAATATGAAAATGTATGCATCGATGAATATCTGAGAGACAGTGTGTAAGTGAAGACAAGATATTATGTGAAAATATGTAAATAAAAATGTTAAAAGATTATACATAATCAACCGAATATTAATTAGAATAGATATATGAATCGAAATAACGAAATAATAGACACGAAGGATCAGAAACACGAATACACAAAACAAAACAAAGTACACGTGATAAACAAAGGAGAGAAAAAAATAGATCAATACACACCGCCAAACAGACAGACAAAGCAAGGTGATCATTACAGATACCGTATCGGGGGGGGGGGGGGAGTGCAGACGGTCGGGGCAGGTGCAGGTCGAGGGAAGGGGGGGAGTGCGGGCGAGGAGAGAGGGGAGTGGGGAGAGGGCAGGAGGAGGAGAGGGGGAGAGAAGGGATGTAGGAGGAAGAGGGAGGTAGGGGTAGGAAGGGAGAGAGGTGGGAGGGAGGAGAGGGGGAGGAGGACAGGGGGATAGAGGGGAACGGGGAGAGGAGGGGGAGGAGGAAGGCAGGGGAGAGAGGGGACAGTAGGAGGGAGTGCAGGGAGTAGGGGTGGAGGGGGGACGAGTAGGGGGAGAGAGGGGGTAGGGATACCACAGGGAATTGGTGCGGGTCAAACTCATGGCTTTGGCTACTCCCCTCTCCCTCCCCTCTCTCCCCTCTCCTTCTCACGTGCTCTCTTTATTACATACATAACAAAATATATATTATCTTATGGGTAGATTCCAGTGTAAGATAAAGTACATATCAGATATAAATCTATATCTCCTTTGTGTATAAGGAAATTTGATAAAAGAGTGAAAGGGAGAGAGGAAAGAGGAGGGATGGGGGTATGTAGGGGGGTTGAGGAGGGAGGGGGGGGGTGGTGGCACTACTCTCTGACACCGAGTAGGAGTCCGCGTGCCTGGCACTCTCCTCCCCTCTCCCTCCCTCCCCTCCCTCCTCATTTTCCCCTCATTTTCCTCCTCTCTCTTTCCTCTTCTTTCGACCTACTTACTTTGATTTATTTTTCTTTTTTTCCTTTTTCTTTATTGTTATTTATTTATTAATCATTTGTCATTTTGGAAATTGCTTTTATTTTATTTATTATTATTGTGTACGGTTATTCGGTTAAATTTTTATTTTCTATTATATTTCTGTTTTGAAATTTTATCTCACTGTTTCTCTTTTCCATTTATATTTCCCTCGTCCGTGAATAGATGAATGTATTAATTAATATATAAAGCAAGTGAAAAAAAAATGTATTCTCTCTTTATTTCTCTCTCTCTCTCTCTCTTTCTCGTTTATTTCTCTCACGAACACACACACACACGGACACACACACACACACACACGCACACACACACACACACAACACTCACACACACATACACCCACACACACACCCTCCCCCCCACCCACACCCCTCCCCCCACCCATCCACCCACACACACACACACCCCATCCCCCCCCCCCACACACACACACATACACACACTCACACACACCTACCCACCTACAACCACACACACACACACACACACCACCCCCCAACCACCCCCCTCCTCTTCCTCCCCCCCACCCACACACATTAAAAGTGCGTTCGTGTGGTGTATTATTAGACATCCTGTAAGCATCACGTTACAGTCATGTCGGTCGTTACAGCTGACCGGGCGTTATTAGAAAAGGCACCAGCTCTGTACTACCGTCTCATTTCACACACACACGCCCGTGCACATGTAGGAAAATAGTTATATATGTGTGCGTGTGTGTGTGTGTGTGTGTGGAAAAGGTTTTGTGTGGGTGTGTGTGATGGTTTTGTGTGGGCGTGTGTGGCAAAGGTTTTGTGTGGGCGGGTGTGGAAAAAATGGTTTTGTGTGCGTGTGTTTAGGTGTGTGTATGTAAAAGAAAGTCTTTGTGTGTGTGTGTTTAATAAAAAAGAAGAAAAATAGTTTTACGCGTGAGTGTAAGGTGTATTGTGTGTGTGTTTATGTATGTGTGTGTTTATTTATTTAAAAAGTTTTGCGTGTGAGTGCGTGTGTGTATGACTCAAGGTAATCTGTGTGTATTTTTATGTTTTAGTTTTTGTGACCATATTTCTGTTTTTTTGTGTGTGTGTATGTGTGTGAACGTTTTGTAATTTTGTATATGTACATATGTATGTTATCGCTTTGCCAAAATCTCAATTTTTTACAAAACGGAATAAAGGAATTAGTACAATCTGGGATAACAAATCTTTTATCATAATTTTTGTATGCCACGTTTATATTTGAGCACATATATTTAAGTAAAATTTAAAGGGAAGTTACAAGCACAAAAATGGATTAAAAAGAAAATGAAGAAATGAACAGGTAAACTGCGATAATCAGCATTTTTTTTTCTATTCCTCCTTACGCCCCTTTCTCCCCCCCTCCCCCTTCCTTCATCCACCCTCCCTCCTCCACCTCCCCCTTCCCTCTTCCCGCCCTCCATCCTTCCCTCTACCCCCTCCCTCCCCTCCACCCCCCTCCCTCCTCCCCTTTCCCTTGCCCTTCCACCCCTCCCACCCTCACCTCACCCCTCACCTACACCCCTACCCTTTCCTCCCTCCACCCTCTCCCTCCCTCCTCCCACCCTCCTCCCCCTCCACCCTCATCCCTCC
>NW_020871954.1:0-5000 GCF_003789085.1 Penaeus vannamei
GAGAGAGAGAGAAGAGAGAGAGAGAGAGAGAGAGAGAGAGAGAGAGAGAGAGAGAGAGAGAGAGAGAGAGAGAGAGAGAGAGAGAGAGAGAAGAGAGAGAGGAGAGAGAGAGAGAGAGAGAGAGAGAGAGAGAGAGAGAGAGAGAGAGAGAGAGAGAGAGGAGAGAGGGAGAGGAGAGAGAGAGGAGAGAGAGGAGAGGAGAGGGGAGGGAGGAGGAAAAATACACAGAGTGAGAGGGGGGAGGGGGAGGGAGAGGGGGGGAGAGGGATAGGGAGAGAGAGAGGGAGAGGGGGGAAGGAGAAGGAGAGGAGAGGGAGGGGGAGGGGGGGGGGAGGGGGAGGGGAGAGGGGAGAAGGGGAGAAGGGAGAAGGAGAGAGAGAGGGAGAGGGAGAGAGGAGAGAGAGAGGAGAGGAGAAGGAGAAGGAGAAGGGAGAAGGAGAGGGGAAAGGAGAAGAGAGGAGAGAGAGAGAGAGAGAGAGAGAGGAGAGAGAAGAGAGAGAGAGAGAGAGAGAGAGAGAGAGAGAGAGAGAGAGAGAGAGAGAGAGAACAGAGAGACAAAGAGAAAAAGAAAAAACGAGAACGTCCAATCTCGCACATACTCCGTTCCTATAATAAAATGAACTCCCACGGCAGTGTTATTGCGCAGAAGTCGCCTCAACGGACAGACTCCTAATGAACACTCTGCTTCGCCTGCATCACGCCCGGCCAAGGCCACCGAACGCGTGCCTCCCGCCGAAATGCTTGCGATCCGAACACCGAGACTTTCGAATTGATGGCTTTTCGCCGTATTCTGGAATTAAATGTAGTTTTTTTTTTTTCCCGTGTTTCTGGGAAAGAGATAACGAAACGGAAAATTTTGCCAATTGGGATTAAAAAAAAAAAAAAAAAAAAAAAAGACGGTTGAAAAGAAGGATCAGATTAGCTTACCGAACGCATGCCATTCTTCAGAAATGGCTTGCGATCACAAATACTTTTGGATTGATGTTTTTTGTTTGCTTAGAAAAAAAAGATAATAGATTAGGAAGGGGAAGAAAAAGAGGGATGAAAGGAAGAATTTGAAAAGGATGATAAGTCGCTTCTGAATGCATTAGGGATCTGTTATGTAAGATCTTTTTTTATGATCTTGACTGAGACACGTGTACAGGGTTACCAACACTTCCGACAGGTTTCTTGATATTGGTAACATTGACGAGGATACCGATAACAGGTTTTTTTTTATATTGATAACAGAAATATTTATAAGGATACCGATAACGTTGATAATATATTCAAAGGAGAATGAATATCGAAATCAGGAGGAAATGATAATGAAAATAATGGTAGTGTTATAATACAACGATGTTCATGTTAATTATTACACAGTGGTAATTAACAATAGTAATCAACAAAATGATGATAATGATGATGAGTGAGAGTAGTAATGATGATGATAATGAATAAGATAGTAGTAATAATAATGATGATAGTAAAAATGAAGAAGCAAGGAAGAAGGAACGTAATTTATAATGATAAAAAACAATAATATATTCTTGAATGAAAGTTAAGGAACAGGCATAATAATTGTAAGGATCGTAAATCATGAATATGAACATGACGATGATAATGACAATAATATTATGCTGAAATGATAATGATTATAATGATAACCACGGTAATGATAATCATAATTATGATAATGAAAAACAATGATGATTTAGAGATAAGAAACTTGAACCCTCTCTCAAACCCCCGGTTCTCCCCCCTCCCTCCCATCATCCCCCTGCCCCTTTCTTCCCCCTCTCCCCCCCACCCCCCTGCCCCGTTCTCGCCCGCCTCGCTCCCTCATCTATCCCCCCCCCCCCACCATCGCCATAAAGGCAAAGCGAAAGTTCAGGATCAGAGACAGCATTGCTTTAGGACAAGTAACTGTTTCTGGGAAGTGTCAGCATCGTTCCCAAGGAACGAGTTGGCGGGGCGCTTAATCCGCTTACCGCCCCTCTGCGGCCTCTCCCTCCTCTCGTTCTTTCTCTCGTCTTGTCCCGTCGCCTCTGGTTCTCGCTCTCTCGTCCCCATCGATGCTCTTTTCTCTCGCTTGGTCCCTCGCGGACGTCTGTTCCTTCTATCTCGCCTCGCTCGGTGCTCTCTCGTCTCTGTCTTCATGGGTCGCTTACGGAAGGGGGATGGTTTTTGCATTAGGCTTGCTTTCTTCGGGGGCTGCCGGGGGGTCTCCCCTCCTTTCTACGTACTTCGTATCGTGTAGGTGCGTTCGGAGGTTTCTTCGCCCCCACGAGCGCGTCTCTCCAGCTTGCGGTCTGCGTTTTCGGTGCCGAGTCTTCATCCGTGCTCCTCAGTTCTTCGGGGATGGTCTAGTGATCATTCTTTTATGATGCGTAGTTTTGTCTGTTTGTCTCGCGTTGATTTTTGTCTCTCAGTAGAGGAGCGCACTAAGCCTCGGTCTGCCTGCGTGCTTCTTTTGTCCTCTTATCATTGGAACTGTGGTGAGCTGGTGAGGTTCCATGCTCTGTCGCTGACTGGCTCCCCTTCCTTCGCCCCCTCTCTCCTCTCTCTCTCTCTCATCCCGCTCCTTCTCTCGTCTCTCGATCTGCTCTTTCTGCTTCCCTCTCCTCTCTCTCTCCACGCTCAGCCTACGCCTCGGCCCATCCTCTCGGTACGGGTCTATCTAACCGGATATCTCTCTCCCCCCCTCTCTTCTCGAGTTATCTCGTCTCTCCCCTGGTCTCGTCTCGTGGATCGCGAGAGGAGGCTCTCTCTCTCTCGTCTATTTAGCTCTTCGTGCTGGATGACGGGCGGGGTCGGGCCCTCTCCCTCTCTCTCTGCCCCTCCTCCCTCCCTGCCCTCCCCTCCTCGCCCCCCTCGTCTACCCCCTCTTGCTAATCTTACCTATCTCTCCTCCCTACCCCTCTGCTCTCCTTCTCGGTAATCAGGTGCTAGCCGGGGGCACTTTCGCTTGCGCGGCTGCGCCTCCCGGGTCCGCTCTCTCTCTCTCATCGCGCGTCAGCCTCTCCGGTGCGTTCCTCGTCATTCGTCTCCGCATCGGCACCCCTCCCCGCCGTCTCTCTCTCCTCCTCAATGGGGTCCACCTGCTCTCTTTCTCTCTCTCCCCCCGCAGGAGGCTGTGATCTGCTACTATCTAGAGAAGATCTCGCACTGAGCGCATCGGGAGCCAGTCTCGCTTCTCGACAGTCTCGGGTCGTCTAAAGTGCATATTCTCCGGACCTCAACGTACCTCGTCACCGTCTCATATCTCTCGTAGACTCGAGACAGGGCGACGTAGTCGAGGCGAGAAGTAGTCGGGGGGGCTCTCGTTCTCGAGGTCTCCCGGAGGAGGGAGGGGAGAGTCAGGACTCAATTGTGAGTGAATGGTGAAGTTCGAATGTGTGTGTGTGGTGTGTGTGTGTGTGTGTGTCGTGTGTGTGTGGTGTGTGGTGTTGTGTGTGTGTCTGTGGGTGTGTGGTGGTGTGTGGTCATTGTGTGTGTCTGTTCGTGTGTGTGTTGTTATCTTCTCTCTCTCTCCGTTCGTCATCTCTTGCTTCCCTGCTTCTTCCTCTGTCTCCCTCCTTCCTAGCTCGTCTTTTGTCGTGTGGAGAGGCTTTGTCAAGTACTCGCTACAGCAGAATACTGAGTACTTACAATATGTTCTAGAGCAGGTGTGCAATATGTTTTTTATAGATGGTTAGAAAGTTTTAAAAATCTAATAATACTATCACCTGGCCAATTCTCTCTATGCGATTTTTATTACAATTTGTTCATCTTAGTGTTTTAGTACGTGTTTACATGATCTCAACCCAAATCGTCATTTACTAATTCGAATCTTCTCGAACTGCGGTAAGTGTATTTCTTTGTAGTTCCTCCCGTCTACGTAAGCTTTCGTGGTTACCTTTTGATATTAAAGGAGTTGGCAGTGTGGTTCACCGACATCGCCTGTGGCTCGGCTGAACAGGGGTACTTGTTCCTGGATGGACTTTCGAGTGGATGACTGGACACTGAACTACTACCGAGGAGGAAGGGCGCGGGTGTCCCTGGAATTGAGATTACGGGTAATCCTTGTATTGCCGTGTCCGTATCGCGATCTGCGTTTTGGAGCGTTCTAAAATCAAAAAGAAATAGTAGAACGTAGATACGTAAAAAAGAAGAAGAGAACAAGAAGAGAGGAGAGAGGAGAGGAGGAGGAGAGGATGAGAGAGAGAGAGAGAGAGACCCACCTCCCCCAACTCCATCTCCTCCGGAACCTTGCTCGGTCGGCCACACCTTCAGCAACCACCCGCCTTTCGACCACACAGACTTCCTTTGGTACAAAGAAAGCAAGACTCGAGTGAAGGAACTTGCTCAGAACATAATCTTTTTTACTTTAATCATTAACTTCTTTTCTTATTAGATCTTTTTTTTTTTTTGGTCGAATAAGTTTTAGCATGCTCGGGGACGTCGTCCGAGAACTATACGAATTTCTCCGGTATTCGTGTGCTAGAAGTGAACAAGCACTCGCGTCTATTTCTGAACGTATCTTTACAATTTCTGTTTTAACGCTAGACGATGTTACTCTCTATATTACTAATGTATAAAAAAAAGAAATGCTTGATTGGTTGCTGAGAGAGAGTCTGTCTGTTAGCTGTTTATCTTGTGCTCATTTTCACCCACATTTCCAGTTTCCCTTGCTCCAATCTTACGTAGGTATTAGTGTCTATGGAGCAAGGGTTCATTTGTGAGCGAGGGCGGCGGTCTGTCGCGCCTGGGTTGCTCTCGACCTGACCTGTCATAGACTCCCGCTCTCCTGCTCCTCCTCCCCGTTCAGCCCTTGCCTTCACCAGTTACCCGTTCTCTGGTGTTCTCTAGCTCTCTCTCGCTCTCTACTCTTCTCTCTCTCTCGTCTCTCGCGTTCTCCTCTCTCTCTTTCTTCTTTTCTCTCTTCTATCTTCCTCTCTCTCTCTATCTCCGCACTCGTCTCGCTCATAGTGCTTTCGCTTCTTCTTTTTGATTCATACATCTCTCTACTCTCCTTACAT
>NW_020871954.1:22500-24907 GCF_003789085.1 Penaeus vannamei
ATGTCAAATCACTAATACAAGAAGCCAAAGCAGATTATTTTTAGAAATAGATTAACAAATTGTAAAAAAGATTCTGCTAAAACATGGATTTTAATAACACTTGTCCCAAACAAAAATCATCATAAAGATATTAATCTAAACTCCAAAATGAGTTCTTCGCTAAAATTGGACATCTCACATATGAACAAACAAATGCTTCCATATTTAAACAAAATACAGGTAGGATAAGGCCCTCAGCAAACAGTTTCACACCACCTGTTCAAACAGAAACCGTAATCCTGAAAATAAAACACCTGCGTGAAACAAATGCTGTGGGAGCGGATGGAATTGCTCTTCGCTTTCTCAGAGACAGCCTACCTACTATGGCGTATTATTAGACTGTCATCATTAATACATCTTTAGTCACCGGTGACGTCTCATCGCTTTGGAGGCATGGCAGAATAACACCAGTTTTCAAGTCTGGCGACAAAGACGAAGTTAATAACTATCGCCTTATCACCATACTTCCTATACTGTCTAAGCTTCTCGAAAAAAATCGTAGCAGACCAATTGACAACCTTTCTAGAGACACATGACCTACTATCTAGAACACAGCATGGCTTCAGAAGTAAGCTGTCTACTGAAAAAGCATTGCAGATTACAAGTAATATTTATGAGAATATAGATAACCGTACACACTTGCTTACATTGTGCGACTTATCAAAGGCCTTTGATAGCGTCGGTCACGAAATCCCCATTGCTAAAGTAATGAATCACAAAACTAACACATATTGGTTCAGAAGTTGTCTAAGTAATAGAACCCAATCAGTCAAAATTCGCGAGATTATATCAGAAAAACAGAGTGTATCCTTTGGTGTCCCACAATGATCTATATCAGGCCCAATTCTGTTCACAATATTTGTAAATGATCTGTCAACCATAGCCCAAAATTGGTTTCTTGTTCAATACGCCGATGATTCACAGTTTCTCCATAGTGATTCTGTAAACAACTTAGATGAACATAAAAAAAGACCCAGGGGACACTTTCACAAGTAAAAGGATACTTTGACACAAATGCCCTTGAGATAAATCCAGATGAAACACAATGTAGTCGCCAAAACATCGTCCAAATTCCTGTAAACACGACCATAAGATTTGAAAACAGCTACATAAACCAGAACACTTTTGTAAAAAACCTAGGCGTACTCATTGACAGATTCATGACATTTGAGAACCATGTCGACAACATCCACAGAAAAGTAATGAGCACACTAATTTATCTGTCATATCAAAAATAGAATCCTTGCTGAAACTAGAATATCTGTTATACAAACACTGCTTCTCAGTATAATTAACTATTGCTCAGATATATGGGGTACAACAAACAAAGGTCAAATTCAGAACATTCAAATATTGCAAAACATTGCTGCCAGGGTAGCACTTGGGAACGTAAAGAAATATGACCACATTACCCCACACATAAACAAACTAAGTTGGCTAAAAGTACATCACAAATGCAACTATGATACTTACATACTGATTCACAAAATGATCCACGGTTTTTATCCAAAGTGGCTTTTAACCCTTCCAACTGTAGGTAACACAACCTCTGTCAAAACAAGACAAGGTAACTCCCTCTATGTTAAAAGATCACGTACAGACATGGGGGCACTGCAGACACTAACACGTGGACCCATGATATGGAACCAACTACCTTATGATATCAGAAACATTCAAAACTCAAATACACTCAAAAGGAAATTAAAGGAACATCTATTAAATCACCAAT
Source organism: Penaeus vannamei (assembly GCF_003789085.1). Classification (NCBI taxonomy): domain Eukaryota; kingdom Metazoa; phylum Arthropoda; class Malacostraca; order Decapoda; family Penaeidae; genus Penaeus; species Penaeus vannamei. The sequence continues at coordinate 24,269 of NW_020871954.1, forward strand.
GACATCAGGTTTCTAAATATATGAATAGACTAGATTTATATGTACTCTCTCTCTCTCTTTCCCTTCTCTCTCTCTCTCTCTCTCTCTCCTCTCTCTCCTTCTCTCTCTCTCCTCTCTTCTCCCTCTCTCTCTCTCTCTCTCTCTCTCTCTCTCTCTCTCTCTCTCTCTCTCTCTCTCTCTTTCTCTCTCTCTCTCTCTCTCTCTCTCTCCTTCTCTCTCTCCTACTCTCTCTCCTCTCACTCTCTTCTCTCATCTCTCGTCTCCCTCTCTCTCCTCCTCTTCATCAGTCTCACCGCCTCTCATCTCCTCCCACCCTCTCTCCTCACCTCACTCTCTTCGATCCACTCCTACTCCCTCACCTGCCTCGATCGTCTCGTCCTCTCTCTCTCCCTCCTCCTTCTCTCCAACTTCTCGTCTCCTTCTCTCTCTCACTTCACCTCCTCTCCTCCTCTCACTCTCTCGTCACTCCGGCCTCTTCTCTTATGTCCTCTCCTTCTCCTCCCCTCATCCCCCCCACCCATACGCCGCCTCCTCCATCCCCGCCTCCCCTCCCCTCCCTCCTCCTCATCAGCACCCCCCTCCTTCCGCCGACCTTCTCCTCCTCCCCCTCCTCTCTCCTCTCACCTCTCTCTCTTCCTC
>NW_020871954.1:45351-49923 GCF_003789085.1 Penaeus vannamei
ATAAGATTTTTTTTTACTGATAACGATGCCAATCAAGTGTGTTTTGTCGGGTGTATAGATTGAAAACATATCGAAGGGGGTCTGTGAGATGGAGGTGGAAGGGAAGAGGAGGGTAATGAAGAAGAGGGGGCGGAGCAACAGCCTCAATTAAAGGATTAATCTTCTTCCTTCTTCTCCTTTTTACTTCTTCTTTCGCCTCTTCATCCACTCCATCGCCATTATATCCTCCTCGTATTAGTATTTTCCTGATCTTTCTCCTTCTTTCGTCTTCCTACTTCTTATCTTCTTCTTTCTCTTCCTTCCCTTCTCTTCCGCCTTCTCGTTCCTTCACTCCCCCTCCTCCTCTTCTCCATTGCTCCCTTCGCCCCTCCTCCTCTTCCTCCGCCCCTTCACCTCCACCTTCTCTTTCTCCTTGTTTCGTTCACCTCCCGCCCCTTCTCTTCATCTCCTCTTCCTCCTCATTCCCTTCACTTTCCTCCTCCTCCTCCTTCTCCCTCTCTTTCTTCCTCCTCCCTTTCCCCTTCCTCTCCATCTCCTCTTCCTCTCCCGCTCCTCCTCTCCTCCTTCCTCCTCCTCCTCCTCCCCTTCCTCCTCCATCTCCTCTTCCTTCCGCCCCCCCTCCTCCTCCTGTACCGCAGTGCTCAGTGGGAGGCGGCGCTGCAGAGACTAATCTCTTCTCTTTTCCACCTCTTTCTCTGCTTCCACTTCCTCCCCCTTCCTTCTTCCCTTTTTTCTTTCATCCACCTGTGTATTTTTTTCCGCTGTAACAGACTGTTTGTCTGGTGTATGTCTGTGTTTTTGTTTGACTGTTTGTCTGTTTGTCTTTCTCTTTCTCAGTCTCTCTCTCTCTCTCTTTCTCTCACATGATTGATATTATTTATATTGTTGTTTTTGTTATTATCCTTATCAATATTATTATCATTGTTATAATTACTTCATTTTTTATGATTCCTATCATCATCATCATATCATCATCATCATCATTATCATTATGTTTTTGTTATTATCCTTATCATTATTTATTGTAGTTACTACAATTATTGTGCTTACTATGATCATCATCATCATCATTACAGTTGTTATTGTTATTGTTATTATTGCTAATAGTAACAATATCAGTAATAGCAGAAATGATAATAACTATGTCTTTACCATTATCATCAGTGATCAGTAGTAGAAATTTGTCAGAAATACTCGTTCTCAAATTTATTTTAAGCTCGTATTCTGTACACGGGCCCCCGGCAGCCATCTTGGAAAATGGAACCGCCAGAGTGGTGTCAATAGTACGTGCCAATGCAACACGATTTCGAAAACAGCCCGCGGGTCCATATATTTTTTTCTGTTTTTGAGATAAAAAAAAATCGTCGGCTGTGATATGCTGTGGTTATTGATATATTTTATTAATGTATGTATGTATATATCTGTGTAATCACACACACACACACACACGCACACACACACACACACACACACACACACACACACACACACACACACACACACACACACACACACACACACACACACACACACACACACACACACACACACACACACACACACGCACACACGCACATACAATACTCGCCAATAAATTGCTTCTACCGACAAAAATATTTGCCAATTACTATGCGTTATACATTGATATATTAGTCAGATGCACTATGTTCAGATAATTTTCAATATATAAGCCTTTAATCCTAAACAAATTGATGTTTCAGCATATATATACAATCATTTTTTTCAATATACTAACAAATTATTTTTTTCAAACACATTGCTAGTATTGTTTTTGATAATGATGATAATAATGACGATAATAATGATGATAAGGATAAGGATAACTAAATGGCAGTAATGATAATGTTGATAATAATGATAATGTTGATAATGATAATAATGTTAATGATAATAATGATAAGAACACTACTACTGCTAATGATACAGATAATGATAATAATAATAGTAATAACTATAATGATAATGATAATGATAATAGTAATAGTAATAGCTATAGTAATAATAGTAATATTGATAATAATGATAGTGATAATATTTTATGATGATAATAATAAATAGTAATAGCTATAATGATAATAATGATGATGCTAATGTTAATGGCAATGATAATGAGAAGGATAATAGTAATAAATATTAACAGTATTGTCAATAAAACTGATAATGATGATTATGAAAATACTACTACTGCTAATAGCAATACAGATGCTACTGCTGCTGTTACTACTACTGGTACAAAATACTACTACTAATAATAATCATAACTGTTGTAACAATAATTATATTGATAATAATGATAATGATAACTAATTAAGACGATAATAACTAATAATTATGATAATATCCAGAACGAAAATAAAAATAATACCAATAATGATGATAATAAAGAAGATGATGTTGATGATGGTGATGATGATGATAATGATAAGGATAATGATGATGATAGAAACAATGACAATAATGAGAAAAGATAATAATGATAATTATGAAAATGATAATAATGGTGACAGCGATGATGATAGCAATAATGATAATGATAATATTAACATTAATAATAATAATCACTGTAACAATGATTATAATAATACTAGTAGTACTAAGAATAAACAATAGTAATATAAAAGAAAAACAAAAAAAGCAAAAACTACGGAGAAAGAAAATAAATAACCCAAAACCAAGAAAAGGGAGAAAGAAGAAGACGAAAACGTAAAAAAAAGGCCAAGAAATCTCATTAGTATTTCATCTTTTGTTCTCCATAAATGAAGTCTATTCACAACACGAGGAACAATTTGCGCGCTTGAATATTTGCTCTCATTAGGAACCACAGTATTTTCTTTTTTTTTTTTTACTTTTTTTTTCTTTATGGATTTTTTTATTTACTTTTTTATTGTGTGGTTGGGTGGTGGTGGTGGGGAGGAAGGAAGGGAGGGAGGAAGAGGGAGGGAGGGAAGATAGGGAGGGAAAGAGGGAGGAGGAAGGGAAGGGAAGGGAGGAAGAGTAGAAAGAAGGGAAAGCTAAAGAATCTGAGGAGAAACGAGTAGCGGAGGATTAAAGAACGAAAGAAAAAAAAGAGAGAGAAAAAAACAAACAAACCCGAATAAAGCTAAGAAACCAGACGCAGAAGGAAAAAAGGAAGTGGGGAGTGGGGGAGATCGGGTCGGGGAGGGGGTAGGGGGGGGGAGGGTAGGAGAGTCCCCAACCGTCTTCGTCATCGTCTTCGAAAGAGGAGGAGGAGGAGAGAAGGGGTGGGGTGGCGGGAGGGGTTGGGGGGGGGGGGGGGAGGGGGTTGGGGGGCGGGAGGGGTTGGGGTGGGGAGGGGTGGGGTGGGGTGGGGGGGAGGAGGGTGGCGGGAGGGTAGGGGGTTGGGGTCCTGTGGTTTTCCTGAAGGACTCTCAGAGGATTTAGCCTCCTTCTTGACTCGGAATGTTGGAGCACAGGAAGCAACTTGAAAAATGTCTTTCGAGGTCAAATTCAGAGAGAGATTTTTTCTCTTATGTCTGGATTAAAGCGTCTGTTATATACATACATACATACAGATGTGTGTGTATGTGTGTGTGTGTTTGTGTTTGTGTGTGTTGTGTGTGTGTGTGTGTTTTGTCAGTGTATGTGTGTGTGTGTGTGTTTGTGTGTTGTGTGTGTGTGTGTGTGTGTGTGTGTGTGTGTGTGTGTGTGTGTGTGTGTGTGTGTTGTTGTGTGGTGTGTGTGTGTGTGTGTGTGTGTGTGTGTGTGTGTGTGTGTGTGTGTGTGTGTGTGTGTGTGTGTGTGGTGTGTGTGTGTGTGTTTGTTTGTCAGTGTTTGTATGTTTGTGTTGTTTTGCTGTGAGCTGTTGATTCATCATCGCTGCTGTTATCGTTGTTATTACCATAATTATGTTTCTTTTTTTTATTGCCATTCACATAACTGCCATTACCTTCATTATCATTACTATTATTAGTGTTATTATCATTATTATTAGTGAAATTATTATTCTCTCTCTCTCTTCCTTCCTTCCCTCCCTCCTCTCTTCCTTCTTCCCTCCTGTCTCCCTTCTTCCTTCCCTCCCTCTCTCCCTTCTTCCTTCCCTCCATCCCTCCCTCCTCTCTCCTTCCTTCCACCCCCCCCTTCTTTCGTGTGTGTAATCATCATCGTTATTCCTCCATCCCTATTCTTTCCTCACCGCCAGGCCAAGGGTTCTACATCTCTCCTTATTATTCTCTCTCTCTCTTCTTCTCCCTCCCTCCCCTTCCTTCCCTCCCTCTCTTCCCTTCTTCCTTCCCTCCCTCTCTCCTTTCCTTCGCTCCCTCTCTCCCTTCCTGCTTTCCCTCCCTCCCTACCTCCTCTCTCCTTCCTTCCACCCCACCCTTCTTTCGTGTGTGTAATCATCATCGTTATTCCTCCATCCCTATTCTTTCCTCACCGCCAGGCCAAGGGTTCTACATCTCTCTTTATTATTCTCTCTCTCTCCCTTCTTCCTTCCCTCTCTCTCTCCCTCCCTTCCTTCCCTCCCTCTTTCCCTTCTTCCTTCCTTCCCTCCCTCCCTCCCTCCCTCCCTCCCTCCCTCCCTCTCTCCTTCCT
>NW_020871955.1:0-5000 GCF_003789085.1 Penaeus vannamei
TTCTTTCTCCGGCTTATTGGGCGTGCCGGGGAAGGCCTCTCGCACCGGCCGCCTTTCTCCAGGCTCTTGGTGCGCCGGGGAAGGCCTCTTCGGCACGGTCTTCTTCTCCGGCTTTTGGGCGTCCGGGGAAGGCCTCTTCGCACACCTTCTTTTCCGGCTTTTGGGCGTCCGGGGAAGCGCCCTCTCGGCACGGCCGCCTCTTCTCCGGCTTTTGCGTCCGGCAAGGCATCTTCGGCACGGCCTTCTTCGCCGGCTTTTTGGCGTCCGGGGAAGGCCTCTTCGGCACGGCCTTCTTCTCCGGCTTTTGGGCGGCCGGGGAAGGCCTCTTCGGCACGGCCGCCTTCTCCGGCTCTTGGGCGGCCGGGGAAGGCCTCTTCGGCACGGCTTCTTCTCCGGCTTTTGGCGTCCGGGAAGGCCTCTTCGGCACGGCCTTCTTCTCTCGGCTCTTGGCGGCCGGGAAGGCCTCTTTCGGCACGGTCTTCTCCGGCTTTTGGGCGGCCGGGGAAGGCCTCTTCGGCACGGGCCTTCTTCTCCGGCTTTGGCGTCCGGAAGGCCTCTTCGGCAACGGCCTTCTTCTCCGGCTTTTGGGCGGCCGGGGAAGGCCTCTTCGGCACGGCCTCTTCTCCGGCTCTTGGGGCGGCCGGGAAGGCCTCTTCGCACTCTTCTTCTCCGGCTTTTGGGGCAAGGCCTCTTCTTCTTCTCCGGCTTTTGGGCGTCCGGGGAAGGCCTCTTCGGCACGGCCTCTTTCTCCGGCTTTTGGGCGTCCGGGGAAGGCCTCTTCGGCACGGCCTTCTTCTCCGGCTTTTGGGCGTCCGGGCAAGGCCTCTTCGGCACGGCCTTCTTCTCCGGCTTTTGGGCGTCCGGGGAAGGCCTCTTCGGCACGGCTTCTTCTCCGGCTTTTGGCGTCCGGGGAAGGCCTCTTCGGCACGGCCTTCTTCTCCGGGGCGTCCGGGGAAGGCCTCTTCGGCACGGCCTTCTTCTCCGGCTTTTGGGCGTCCGGCAAGGCCTCTTCGGCACGCCTTCTCCGGCTTTTTGGGCGTCCGGGGAAGGCCTCTTCGGCACTTCCTTCTCCGGCTTTTGGGCGTCCGGGGAAGGCCTCTTCGGCACGGCCGCCTTCTCCGGCTTTTGGGCGTCCGGGGAAGGCCTCTTCGCACGCTTCTTCTCCGGCTTTTGGGCGTCCGGGGAAGGCCTCTTCGGCACGGCCTTCTTCTCCGGCTCTTGGGCGGCCGGGGAAGGCCTCTTCGGCACGGTCTTCTTCTCCGGCTTTTGGGCGTCCGGGGAAGGCCTCTTCGGCACGGCCGCCTTCTCCGGCTTTTGGGCGTCCGGGGAAGGCCTCTTCGGCACGGCCTTCTCCGGCTTTTGGGCGTCCGGGGAAGGCCTCTTCGGCACGGCCTTCTTCTCGGTCTCGGGGAAGGCCTCTTCGGCACGCCTTCTTCTCCGGCTTTGGGCGCCGGGGAAGGCCTCTTCGGCACGGCTTCTTCTCCGGCTTTTGGGCGTCGGGCAAGGCCTCTTCGGCACATTTTTCTCCGGCTCTTGGGCGGCCGGAAGGCCTCTTCGGCACGGCCTTCTTCTCCGGCTTTGGGCGTCCGGGAAGGCCTCTTCGGCACGGCCGCCTTCTCCGGCTTTTGGGCGTCCGGGAAGGCCTTTCGCACGGCCTTTCTTTCCGGCTTTTGGGCGTCCGGGGAAGGGCCTCTTCGGCACGGCCTTCTTCTCCGGCTCTTGGGCGGCCGGGGAAGGCTCTTCGGCACGGCTTCTTCTCCGGCTTTTGGGCGTCGGGGAAGGCCTCTTCGGCACGGCCTTCTTCTCCGGCTTTTGGGCGTCCGGGGAAGGCCTCTTCGGCACGGCCTTCTTCTCCGGCTTTTGGGCGTCCGGGCAAGGCCTCTTCGGCACGGCCTTCTTCTCCGGTTTTGGCGTCCGGGGAAGGCCTCTTCGGCACGGCCTTCTTCTCCGGCTTTTGGGCGTCGGGAAGGCCTCTTCGGCACAGCCTTCTTCTCCGGCTTTTGGGCGCCCGGGAAGGCCTCTTCGGCACGGCCTTCTTCTCCGGCTTTGGGCGTCCGGGGAAGGCCTCTTCGGCACGGCCTCGGGGGCGCCGGGAAGGCCTCTTCGGCACGGCCTTCTTCTCCGGCTCTTGGGCGGCCGGGGAAGGCCTCTTCGGCACGGCCTTCTTCTCCGGCTCTTGGGCGGCCGGGGAAGGCCTCTTCGGCACGGCTTCTCCGGCTCTTGGGCAAGGCCTCTTCGGCACGGCTTTTGGGCGTCCGGGGAAGGCCTCTTCGGCACGGCCTTCTTCTCCGGCTCTTGGGCGTCCGGGGAAGGCCTCTTCGGCACGGCCTTCTTCTCCGGCTCTTGGGCGCCCGGGGAAGGCCTCTTCGGCACGGCCTTCTTCTCCGGCTTTGGCGTCCGGGGAAGGCCTCTTCGGCACGGCCTTCTTCTCCGGCTCTTGGGCGTCCGGGGAAGGCCTCTTCGGCACGGCCTTCTTCTCCGGCTTTTGGGCGTCCGGGCAAGGCCTCTTCGGCACGCCTTTTCTCCGGCTCTTGGGCGTCCGGGGAAGGCCTCTTCGGCAGGCCTTCTTCTCCGGCTCTTGGCGTCGGGGAAGGCCTCTTCGGCACGGCCTTCTTCTCCGGCTCTTGGGCGTCCGGGAAGGCCTCTTCGGCAAGGAAGGCCTCTTCGCACGCCTTCTTCTCTTTCGTCTCTGGCACGGCCTTCTTCTCCGACTTTTGGGCGTCCGGGAAGGCCTCTTCGCACGGCCTCTTCTTTTTGCCGGCTCTTCGGCACGGGCTCGTCCGGGCAAGGCCTCTTCGGCACAGCCTTCTTCTCCGGCTTTTGGGCGTCCGGGGAAGGCCTCTTCGGCACGGCTTTTGGGCGTCCGGGGAAGGCCTCTTCGGCACGGCCGCCTTCTCCGGCTTTTGGGCGACCGGGGAAGGCCTCTTCGGCACGGCCTTCTTCTCCGGCTTTTGGGCGTCCGGGGAAGGCCTCTTCGGCACGGCCTTCTTCTCCGGCAGGCCTCTTCGGCACGGCTTTTGGGCGTCCGGGGAAGGCCTCTTCGGCACGGCTTTCTTCTCCATATATATTTGTGTGTGTGTGTGTGTGTATAAGAATATCTATCAATCTATACGTGTGTCTTTTCAAGTATATATATGCATATCTATATATATACAGATATATATATGTATAGAGAGAGAGTTTTATATTTCACACATACGCACGCACACATGTATATAGATAGATAGATATAGATAAATATATATTATATGTGTGTGTTTGTACAAACATACATATATACACATTAACTCCTGTGGCATCTTCCAGGTTGACGCAGGCAAAGCAAAAGCCATTGGCCTCTCCAACTTCAACAGTAAGCAGATTGAAAAGATTCTAAAGGGTGAGTAGTTTTTTGCGTGTGCGTTTGCGTATTTCTGTTGTTTTGTTTTTAGATGAAATAGATACTATTCTCACATAATCTATCCTCTACTTTTAGATATAATTGATACTCTCCAAAATATCTAGTTTATTCATCATACAGTTACTAGTTTGTGGCTTGGAGAGATCTTGCCCTTCTTGCCCTGAAAGGTGGCCAACGTTCAAACCTGGACATAGTTAGGAAAGGGGGGGGGGGAAGGTGATGATTTAGATTCGCTAGGCAAAGCAAGGAGTGAGTGTTCGGCTGTTTCAGTCCCATCTTATCGAGGCTAGTGTCTGAACCCCTCCTCTCTCCCTCTCACTCACTCACTCTCTCTTTCTCTCTCTCACACACACACACATACACACTGTGGGTAATAGTTGTGGGTGTGAATAATGTATCGTCTCAAATAGCGCCTCTTGGGCTACCAAACATAAATAAATGGCTTTGGCCGCAAATTTCGAGGGTAATGGGCTGTAAAAGTATAGGTATTGATTCCCTTGTTTTCCATTTATTTCGTTTGGGTGTCTCCTACGAACCACGACCTCCAGTCGCGTTCATGAATCGCGAAGCACGGTTTGGTTGGGGTCAACTTGAGTGTAATGGGCCACTTGACTCCGCCCCTCGCAATCATACTTATAGAAAGTATTAATGTCAATTATATCAGCATTAAGTTACTTTTGAGATACATATTGATTTAAAGTGCATCGTCAGTCAACCTAATTTATTATATTATTTCCGAAACTGTTGGTGAATATGAATGATGTAAAATGAAAAGCAATGAATGTGTTCAGCGGTGCATTAATATAATGATGATGGGGTATATAGGATGCAGGTGTTGCGAAACTTATACTTTTAACATATCTTTTAGTATCAAATTATTAATTGACAGTCTTTAGACCTGGGTAGATTGGGCACTTCCCATTAAACCCCTTTCCCGGTTCACGCTTGCTCACTCACCCCGCGAAAGGTCGAGACAAGCTTTTCTCGCTCTTCCTCTTCCGCCGCTGCCTCTCTTTCTCCCCAGCTCTCTCTCCTTTAACTTCCTCCTCTCTCTTGTCTCTTCACCTCTCCTTGTTCTCCACTGTTCTCATTATGTGTTCGTCTGTTTCTGTGACACACGCACGCCCATCTGCTCCTCCTCCTCCTCTGTCTTCCCCGTCTCGTTTCCTCTTCTCCTTTTCCCCATCCCCTTTTCTTTCGTGTTTTCCCTCTGTCTCCCCATTTTCTCTATTCTGTTCTTCCTAGGAGAAGGGAGAGAACGTAGTTAGTAAGTGGAAAGGAAGAGAGAATGGAAAAAAGAAAATTCAAAGAGAGGGGTTTACCTAAGGTTAAGGGGATATTCCCTTAGCCTTGACTATATGCCTTCATTTTTCGTTTCAGCGGCTGGTGTCCAACACCTTGTCGGCGTTTCCTCTCCAAACTATTCAAGAAACCCATTGCTTTCGATATCCGACTTTTACATATTAATTTCGTTATTTTGGCAATTAAATAATTGTAAACATCTGGAAATATAATGGTGTATGAACAAATGCCATATGTTCTTTTCCAAATAACATCCAAAGTTTACCATTACCCAAATAGTGGATCCAGGTGATATAAG
>NW_020871955.1:30000-35000 GCF_003789085.1 Penaeus vannamei
ATCCCCCCCTCTCTAAATTCTTCATTCACTCCCTCGTTCAGACACACATTCACTCACGCACTCATTAACTCACACTCACTCATTCACTCATTCACTTACTCAGTTACTCATTTACTCTCACCTTCAGTCCCTCCCTCCCCTCCTTCCAGCTTTCCCTCCCTCCTCCCTTCCACCTCTCCTCCTTTCCCTCCCTCCCTCCCTTCCACCTTTCCCCTCCCCCTCCCTCTCCTCCCTCCCTTCCTTCCTTCCTCCTCCCTCCTCCTTCCCTTCCTCCTTCCTTCCACCTCTAACCCTCCCTCCTTCCATCTCTCCTCCCTCCTCCCACCTCTCCCTCCCTACTTGCCTTACCCTCTCGCACACACAACCACACACAACATAACCCAAACTCAAAAGTAAAAGTATAAGACACCAAACCACAAAACAACTTTCTTCAATCCCATAAAACCAACTGTCCCAGCGAATAAAAACAATCCGTTGTTTACCATAGGATTCGCACCCTTTGACTATACGATCGGCGATGGGATCCGATGCTCCACGGCAGAGTGCTACCTGAAACCCGCGGCGTCTCGGCCCAACTTGCACATTCTCCATAGCGCCACTGTGTATAAGGTATTAGATTTCTTTTTCTTGCTGGTTTGTGGATTGTGACGTTTATAGATTTTTTTTCACTTTTATTTTATTTATTTATTTATTTTGTTTTATTTATTTATCTATTTATTTATCTATTTATTTATTCATTCATTGATTCATCTATTTATTTATTTATTTATTCATCTATTTATTTATTCATTCATTTGTTCATTTATTTATTTATTTATCTATTTATTTATTTATTTATTTTATTTTTTATTTATTCATTTTTATATTTAGAAAGGTACGGTTTTATCTTTTTTCTTCCAATTGGGCGTGATTTCTAGAAAGGTCATCTGAAAAAAACGCGTTCGTATAACAATTTTCATTAATAATTTGTAATTTTTCACATATCTTTCCAGATCTTGTTTAATGAGGAGAAACGTGCGATCGGCGTGCTGTTCGAACACAATGGAATGGTTTGTTTGTTTTGTCTTTTCCTGCCTTTCTATTCGTGTGTAAACCTAACCACTCGATTTTTTTTGTATACCCTTCCTTTTATTTATTATCTCATTCTTCATTTCTTTTATTCATTCTTCGTTTGTACTTTCCTCGCATTTTTTACACTAAGAATTGTGGGGAAGCACTGAAGTAAAGTCATTTTTGTAAATAATTCTGTGTACCGAAGGTTCCCCAGAGTAAGATGCCATTGATTGTTTATATCATTCATTATCATAACTTCCAGAAGTAAGATATGCTCTGTTATTGTTTCAGCTGAAGGTTGTAAAAGCTCGCAAAGAGGTGATACTGTCGGCAGGCGCTCTCTCCTCTCCCAAGGTGCTCATGCTGTCTGGCGTGGGGCCTGCCAAGCACCTCCACCAGCATGGGGTGAGTCCGACAGCGGTTTTACGCTCTTGAGTCACACAGGGAAAAGGAGAGAACGTTCACACACACACGCACACATACACAAACACACACATACATACATACATAAGTGCACACATACAGTTATGTATATATGTATATATAATATATGTATATTTATTCTATTGCTATTTATTCATCTATTCATATCAACTCACTTCAGATCGACGTCGTGGCGGACCTGCCTGGAGTGGGTCGCAACCTGCAGGATCACCTCAACGTCTATGGCCTCACGTGGACTGTCCGACCCGGCGTCGAGGAATCTCCCTCCGTCCTCTCGTCGCTCGATGATTACGTGAAGCGGAGACAAGGTGGGTTACTTAGGTAGTTGGCTTGTAGTTCAAACGTTAGTGAATTACGTTAACACGATTATCTTGGTATTTTTTTTTTTTTTTTTTTTTTTTTGAAAGGTTTGAGGTGTACTTGGGATTATGAGGTAGTAAGGTAAAAGGGGAATATCAATACATTTTCGAGTTTATTTTTTTATCAAACAAGTGGACATCAGTAATAAATCACTGATCAGATATTTACCGAAAATATGCTTGTATTATAGGTCATAAATTAGTGAAAATTACGGATACTTAGACAGCAAGGTCTTCATAGCCTCCTCTCCATCTTACCTCCCCTTTTCTTTCCTTCTATTCCTCCCTGCTTTATCGCTTCCCCTTTTCCCCTTCTCTTTCTTCTTCCCTCCCTCCTCCCCTCCTCCCTCTCTCCCTCTTTCTCCACTCTGTCCCATCTCCCTCCCTTTAGCCCCCACCCCTTTTGTACATCTTCAGCTGAGTATTAGTATCCAAAGAATCAAGTAAAACTATTGCAAGGAAATAGATTACTAGATATCGTTTTGATTTGTTGATTTATTTCCGTTTCTTTAGTTGTTTCTTGCTTCTTTTGTTCTTGAGGAATTCTATTTAATGATGAAGAGAAACAGAGGTCGTGGAGGAAGAGAAGGAGAAGGAAGGCGACCTCAAATAACTGTAGCTAGTTTAGATAATTATCATCATGTATCAAGAAATTATGACATCTATACCTATGACGGGTTGTTTTTTTTTTTTATCTTTATCCCACAGGTCCCTATGCCACTCCCCTCGGCGACCAGAGCAGCGCCTGGGTGAGGGTGAGCGACGCCCCAGGGGACCCTCAGTGGCCCGACGTGCAGTACCTGTTGAGTTCGTCGACGCTGGCCACCGACAAGGGCATCTTCTCGCCGTCTTCCCTGGGCCTCGACCCTGTGGTGAGGTGAAGGGGCTGGAGGGGGAGGAAGGGGAGGGTGGATGGATGGGCGAAGAGTGATGGAAAGTTGATTGATGATTCTCCCTGTCCTTATTTTTTGTTGGATATTATGAGAGAGAGAGAGAGAGAGCATGGGTGAGAGAGAGACAGACAGACAGACAAAGAATTCAGAGAGAAAGAAGTCAGAATGAGAAAAAAGAAAGGGAAGAAGGGAGGGAGAAAGACAGACAGAAAGAGAGAGAGAAAAAAAAAGAAAACCAGAAAGAAAAACACAACACAACCGAAAACCAACGCGTCCCCCCCACGTCTCCCGCAGCGCTACCGGTCCTACTTCGAGGACGTGCTTGGGGAGGAGGGCTTCTCGCTGCAACTCAACCTGATGCGGCCCTCGAGTCGTGGCAGCGTCACCCTCCGCTCGCGAGATCCGAGGGACTATCCGCACATCGACTCCAACTTCCTCAGTCATCCGGACGACCTGAGAATCTTGGTGAATGGTAAGTGGCCATGTAGCGGATGGATATGTGTGTGTGTGGGGGGGGGGGGTAGATGGGGAAATGTGGTAGGGTGGTGGTGAGTGTGTGTGTGTGTGTGCGTGTCTGTGTGTGTGTGTGTGCGTGTCTGTGTCTGTGTGTGTGTGTGTGTGTGCGTGTCTGTGTGTGTCTGTGTGTGTGTGGGTGAGCGTTTAACTTCTTTCACAGTTTTTACGGGCAAATATAGCTTATCCATTCCTGAAAAAATTATTAGTTCAGAACATTAATAACGTTCTCCAAACAGGAATAAAATTCGCACTGGCCATCGGAAATACTACTTCCATGAAAACCTGGCTTGGAGCCAGATTTCACGATAAGGTATGTAATATATATATTTCTTTTATTTTCTTTCTTTCTTTCTTTTTCTTTTTCTTTTTTTACGTAGCATTTCCATAATGTCATAATATTAAACGATACTGTTTGCATTTATCGAGAAAACAAACTAATAAATACCTTATATTTTTCTCTCCAATTTTAATCGTAAAAGCAATTACATACATGCATATCAAGCGAAACTAACGAAAATCACGCAATACCCATTTTAATTACGGACGAAATACAAAATATGAATTTCCATTTGACCAAACGACGTTAACCAACCAAGCACCTACGTCATAACTTTTCTTAATTTGTCTCCTTTTTTCCTAATTTTTTATTTCTTTCCTAATTTGTCAATTTTTTTTTTTTTTTTTTGCTAATTTGTCTCTTTTTTCCTAATTTGTCTCATTTTTTTCCTAATTTGTCTCTTTTTTTATCTAATTTGTCTAATTTTTTCATAATTTGTCTCATTTTTTCCTAATTTTTTATTTCTTTCCTAATTTGTCAATTTTTTTTTCCTAATTTGTCTCTTTTTTCCTAATTTGTCTCATTTTTTTCCCTAATTTGTCTCTTTTTTTTATCTAATTTGTCTATTTTTTTTCATAATTTGTCTCATTTTTTCATAATTTGTCCCATTTTTTTCCTAATTTGTCTAATTTTTTCCTAATTTATCTCATTCCCTAATTTCTCATTTTTTTCCTAATTTCTCATTTTTTTCATTTGTCTAATTTTTTTCATAATTTGTCTCATTTTTTCCCTAATTTGTCATTTTTTCATAATTTGTCTCCTTTTTTCCTAATTTGTCTCATTTTTTCTAATTTGTCTCATTTTTTCATAATTTGTCTCACTTTTTTCCTATTTTTTCTCATTTTTTCCTAATTTCTCATTTTTTCCTGTCTTTTCCTAGTTTTTTTTCTTCCTAATTTCTCTCATTTTTTTCCTAATTTGTCTCATTTTTACCCTAATTTGTCTCATTTTTCCCCTAATTTGTCTCTTCTCCATATTTACCGCACACCCTCAGCACCTTCCTGGTTGCGAGGATATTTACTACGGCACGGACGACTACTGGGGGTGCTACGTGCAACACATGGCTTCGAGCTACCTTCACCCAGCTGGCACTTGCAAGATGGGGCCCGAGGACGACCCTCTGAGTGTTGTGGATTCGAGACTCAGGTAAGAGCAGGGTTGGTGTGGGTTTTTAGCTTCGGGGTTGGGTATGTGGATGTTGGAAGATGTTGATGTATGTTTGTTTTGTTTGTTTGTTTTTGTGTATGGGTCTTTTTGTGTTTGCTAATTGTTTGTTTTCTCACTCTCTCCGTTACCTCTCTCCTTCTCTTTTTTTCCTCACTTTCCCTTCTTTCCTTTTACCCGCTCCATCTTCTCCCTACTCGCCTCTGTCCACCCTTCCTCCTCTCCCCACTTTCT
>NW_020871955.1:55000-65000 GCF_003789085.1 Penaeus vannamei
TCTTTTTTTCTTTTCTTTTTTTGGTAGGTTAATTCAAGAGAAACAAATACCATTGTTTAATAGACTGACCCACTATATCACATGTAACCAATATTAACTCATCTGACTGAGAATCTAGAAATATTTAGTCCTTGAAGTTTCTGTACCTGCCATGTATTTATCATTTAGATGAGTAATGCATTAACTTGATAATGACTTGGGAATATTTAATTTCACCATTTCTGCGTGCTTTATAATGATCCATATTTTGTTTCTCAGATGTTGATATTCCTGTTGTTGCCATGGAGACACAAGGTGCTCATGCCTTTAATGCTGCATTGAAAGCCGGGAAGCCTGTGTCTATTGGGGATATTACAAGGTAAATGTTGTTCCCTCAGATACCAATGATTCTTATTTATAGGTATGGATTGTCTCAATCTCTAATGTGTATCTAAATATCTGTCACCATATGAAGTATCTGCATTTTTACCCCTCTATCTGTACTGTATTATGCATGTATATATGTATATTTTATGAATATATATATCTATGTTTGGTAAACGAGATCCATGCATACTGAATTATTGCTGTGGCCTTTACATAGGATGCTGCATTTTAGGTCATGTAAGATAGTGCAACACAAATATCATGTTTTAATGTAGTATGTATTTGTATTCTATTATAATTACATAGTTGTATAACCACAGTTCACAAACTGCACATAGTAGATATTTCCACATGGGTGCATATGTGCATGTGTGTGTGTGACAGTATTTTTTCTTTCTTTCTTTTTTTTAATGCACATTTTTTCCCTTGTAGCATTGCCAAGACTCTTGGTGCATTGATGGTGACTGAGGGTATATTTGATCTTATGCCAGGCCTGAGAGTGACATCTCATGTTATCAGTGATAAAGAAGCGGTTGAAGCATGTTCAAGATTTGCAGGTAAGTTTTAAGTATTTGCCATTAGTATTTTCATATTAAATAAAGTGAGTCTTTGTAGATACTAGAGTTCCTGTTGTGTTGATGTGACGTATGTTGTGATTCATACTAAATCATGATAAAGCTGATAATGCTGAACAAGAAATTTACGAAGACATTTAAGTTGAAACTTATTACTGGATGATGCAGACAGAATGAACATATTGTATTAAACTAACAGTGTTATGAACTATGTCAGAAATTCACTAAAAGAAACAATAGATTTGATCAATTATCTCATCTTTGTCCATCACTCTTGCAGATGAGCAGCGGATGTTGGTAGAACCTTCTTGTGGAGCTGCACTTGCAGCTGGGTATTCAGGAATAATCAAAGAGCTCATTTCAAACAACACTCTTCCCGATGAAGGACCAATTGTCTTTGTAGTGTGTGGGGGTAATGCTGTTACACTGGACATGTTGGAAGGATGGAAAAAACAGGTTAATCTCCTGTAATTGTATGGTCAGTAAAGATATAAAATTGAAATTGTTTTGCGTAGTACAATTTGAAACATAGCAAAAATTATGATTTAAATATTTTTCAAGAAAGATTTTAATCATGTGGATATTATGTTTATAATCAACCACTGCATTAGATTTTTAACTGTGAGTAAAGAAAAGTTGGATCATTTACAGTTTTGATCTGTGAATGTATTAAAGTGTACAGAAATAAAACATTAAATGACAATGTTGCAAATCTTATTGTATTCCAATTCACGGTGAATATCTGTATGAAAAGGAATATCAGAGTTCATAGAAGTTTTGTTGATTACCGTGAATAATGATGAGGGTAACAGTGTGAAGTAATAATAATAATGATAAATCTATATATGCTAATTAGTTTCTTGGCAACCATCAAACTAATTGTCATTTTCACCGGGAACTTTAACAGTTCATCAAGAAATCATCAATGTCTTTCTGGTTTTTCTACTTTAGATTGCAACCAAATGCTATTAAATACAGTTTTTCTAGCGTCTGTAGCAACCTCCTCCTTTATTGTAGAAAATTGAATCAAGCTGCATTATAGAGAGGTTGGATTGCGCTTTATGTTGATAAAAGTAGAAAATGCTGAAATGGTAATATAAAATTTCAAAACTTTTCTTTCTCTCCTTCCTTCTTTTTTTTTTGACATTTATAGTAAAGTATATCTATTATAGTTGAAGTTGATTTGAGCTTATTTTGAAGGGAAAGGATTGCACTTCATGTTCACAGGAAAAAAATATGAACATTAGAAAGCAAAAATCATTATTGAATATAAATTAGCCAGTAACGAAAATATACCAAAATTTGTAATGTAAATGACTTCTTCAAGAAAAAAACTATGAGAGATGCAGTTTAGATTTTGGTTTTATGATTTGTAAGGATAGATTAGGCAGTTTTTCATACAAGTACTTATTGCAGGCTTAGTGTTTATTTCAATAAGCCAAGTTTGGTCTTATTTTGAAGGGTAAAGATTGCACTTTATATTGATATGAAAAATAAATGCATATATGAAAAGAAAAGGCAAAAATTATGAGTTAAATTTTGCTGACAAGCAAGAATTTCAACACCATGCTGTATATGGGAATTTCTCAGGATAATTCTATTACGGTTACAGTTATGATTTTGCATTAAGAAGGTATGAGATATAATTTTTTTTCTTTCTCTTTTTTTTCCTTTTACTCAGAAATAAACATAGGAAAGTGCAAAATAAGGAAATAAGATTTTTAGGTATCTCCAGGCATCACAGTTTGGCTTCTTAGGAATTTTCATGTAACATACTGTTAGAAGATTGAAATGGATCTCATCTTAAATAGGTAGGATTGCATACCATAGAGATCAAAAGGTGAGGAAAAATGCATTCATGTAAAAGTGGATTCTCTTCCCTTCTTATGGATTCTGACGAGGCTGTTGTCATAGGTTCAGACTTCTAGCAGAGTAAATTTCAATCATTTTAAACATGATATACTGAATAAGTGGTAATGTTATTGCAGCACTTTTTTAAGACAGGTTCTATAGAGACTATTAACATCTGTAATAAAAAATAATCAGCTCCATGGTATAGTATTATCAGGATACACGTCCATAACTAGTGGACCTTCATGGGCTGTTGCAAAGCTGTCAGGTATTTGTTACAAAGCAGTGTAACACAAGATGGTCTAAGTCTAAAGGTTCTGTATGGCTTGTATCAGTGTTGTCCAAACATTTTTGCCTATTGCACCCTTTATTACCTTCTTGTGCTGTTACATACCCCCCCACCACCCTACCCCACCCTTACTAGCTATGTTACGTACCCTCAGGGGTATATGGACCCCAGTTTGGACAACACTGGCGTGCATGACACAGGAATGAGTGTTTCAGTCTCCAGCAGTGCATGTTAGCTGCTGTTCTTCCATGATCTGATCTTATTCAATTTGCCATGTTCTTTCCTTGTAAAGGTGTCAAAGCCCAGGAGAGATGTCGTTGGATCATCAATCAGGGAAGAGAACCTTCTGAGCGGAGGAGATCCTCTTGGAAGGTTCTCCTCCTAATCAACCTGCTGTGATGCCTCATTGCTAACATCTACCCTTGCACAGATGCGGAAGGAGTTTCTGTGATTTTAGTGGACTGTTACATAGGGCCAGGGCTGAGGTTTGTAAGATGGATGCCCAACTAGTACAGCATGTTTCCTGATTAGGTTTCTGGTTTTCACTTTTTGTGGTGTATTTTCTAAGGTGAGGCTTCTGTCTAAATGTTTGGGTTTCATTCTGCTGAGAGCTGTTGTTTACTGTGATGCTTATTTTTTGTTTGGTTTATCTGTTCAGGTGAAAAAGCTTTGGTACAATTTTCCATATGTTTGGAAGTACCATTTGTTAAAGAAATAAATTATTATTTGCGTCTTTTTTGTGGGATGTTTCTGTATTTTTAGACTCAGGTGCTGATATGCTATTGCAGTCACTCAACATATCAAACTTTGATGGAAGTTGTATCTTGGATGTCTCCTGTGGATACAGCGAAGATCGTTAGAGGCAGGACTGATCCTTGTGGGACTCCTTTTTGTTATTTTGTTTTCCTGGTACTTTCTCCAAAGCAGACATGAAAGTACTATCTACCTGTCATGGTTCCATGGTCCATTTGATCTGGCCAGTTTGAGAATTTGTTCAAAACCACTTTCTATCCATGATATTATGGCTAGGACTTGTTCCAGTGTCTCTTTTTGTTCTAAAGCTTGCCTCTTCCAGGGAAATGTGTGATTCCAGGATAGATGAGAGAATTGTGAGTAAGACTTTCAAGAAGTCTGAAGGGGCAGCAAAGGAGGGATACGAGTAGTTTTGCTTGTTTACATATTGTTGATTACTTTCCTTTGTAGATTATGTCTGTCTTAGCCTAAGCAAACTACTATTTGTCTGGCTTTAGTGGTTGTATCAGTAGGAGCATACTTTCCTTGGTACTCATTTGTTTTATGCATGGATTTCTATAATTTATATTGTTTTGATCCAGCATTTCCTTCTTTAATCCTGTAGGGAATCCAGTTGTTCTGCTATGAGTATATCTGGTTCTAGTATGTATTCAAGTTTCTTTCATAGTTCTTTACTTTTTCAGTTCTGTGTCCTTTGGGGGTATATACAGTACTGTTTTGCATTCTTCAAATCAAGTCTGTTAAATCTGATTGTTTGTAGATGGTAGGGGAATCTGTTAATGACACAATGGATGCTCTGAAACTGGTTGAACAAAATCAGCTCAACAATGGAGTAATGAAGTAATGGTTGGAACAAAAAGAAATGTGCCAGTCATCGAAGGTCATATAGTGCTATGGTAAAGTATTTTGGCAAAGGGGGTAAAGAAGAGTTAAAGATTAGGGTAATATGTGTTAGATGTCAAAGATTAGAGAGCGTTATATTACATTTGCTCCCCTCTTTTTCCTTTTCCCTACCATATGTAGGGAAAAGGAAAAAGAGGGGAGCAAATGTATTAGAGCAGAAATTAGTAAAAAGGGAAGGGTTATGGGAGTAGGCCAAGTGAGTAAATTGCAGAGCATCTGTGACTGGGGAAGGAATAGGGATTGTTCAAGGAAAAGCAGAGGTGGCTGTTGAAGGAGAAGAATCTGGGAGATGAGAAAATGGGAACTGGGGAAGATAGCAAAATATCAGGAAGAGTGTCAGGAGGGGAGAGGCCTGGAGAAGAACACTGTTTGACAGAAGGGATTCACGTGAGCATTCAGGTGGGAGTGATAGAGGGGATGGACTGTGTTGGGAGAGTGTAAGAGGAAGGGAGGTTGAGGGAACTTGAGGAGGAGAATGGATATCACCAAATACTGTATATGTAGAGGGAGTAGGAACAGAGGGATTGGAGGGTAGATGAGAGATTGGAGTATTTCCTTGGGTCATCTTTAGGAAGTTTTGGATGTCTTCAAGAGTTTCTGCAGGCAAGGTAAGTGGGGAGGTCTAAGAAGCAAACTTCTCTTGTGAGGAGGAGGAGAAGAAGAGGAAGGTGTAGGAGAGGATGGGGTAAGAGAAGGTGGAGTGGAACATTTGGGTTGCCTGGTACGACAAGTAAATTGAGAAGGAGGTAGGGTAGGTATCGGAGAAGTGTTAGAGATTGAAGTATCTGGATTTATAC
Organism: Penaeus vannamei; assembly: GCF_003789085.1. Lineage (NCBI taxonomy): Eukaryota > Metazoa > Arthropoda > Malacostraca > Decapoda > Penaeidae > Penaeus > Penaeus vannamei. Next base: position 60,535 of record NW_020871955.1, read on the forward strand.
TTGAAAAGGAATTTGAATGGGAGAGAGGGGGAGTAGAGGTTGGATGGTTCAAGGTAGGTAGAAGAGACTGAGGGAGATGCTGAGACATCTTAAGAAGATGTGAGAGGAGTAGAGTGAAGGACAGTTTTGGAATAAGTAAAAAGAGAAAAGCCTCGTCATCTTGTTTCCTGTCTGGCCTTATGTAGAGCAAGGGTTAGTTTAAATCTGAGAACTGCTACCTCACATTCAAGCTTATAGGCAGGGCAACTCCTATAAAATACATTATGGGAGCCACCACAATTGGCACATGTATGTGACTGAGCAGATTGGGTACATAGAGGGCAGCGGGCTGTGGAGCGACAGTGTTTGGCTGGGTGGCCAAAACGCCAACATTTCTGACATCCACGAGGAAAGGGTCAGTATGGTCGAACATGATAAGACAATCCACCAGTATACACTTAATGGGGGAGGTCGTGTCTCCAGAAGCTAATCTTGGCAATATTGGTATGGGACCTATGCTGACCTCTGGAAGGAATAGTGAAACACTGGCAGGCAAGTAGGTCACTTTCACAGTCTGGCCAATTCTTATCGTAGATAAGACCATCAGCTGGGGAGACAGAAACAGTTCCAGTACAGGTATTAAGAAGGGTGAGGTTCGGCAGGAATGGGTTTGCCAGTGAGGTCAGTTAGGGTAGATAGTGAACTTGGGATTCAGATATAACTGTAACAAGGCATGAACGATCAGAATGGTAATGAAAGGAAACTTTGCCTACTTGTTTTTGGAGATATTGTTGAAAGAGAAGGGTATTCTCAGAGTAAGGGGCTGTGGGGGGCATCACAAAGAATTTATCCCACTTGGCTGGGCCAAATAGAGTACTCAAAAGGTTTGCAGAGGTGGAGGCAGTAAGACGAGGGTGGGAGGAAGATGGGATGGTGTGAAGTGAAGTAGTTCTGTGAGAGGGAAGATAATAAGGATGAAGAGTAGCAATAAGGGTATAGAGTATAGGCATAAAAGAAGACTGTGCAGTAGGAGTTAGAGTGGAGAATGTTGGGAGAGAGGAAGGGGTGCATTCTGAAGGTTGAGTAATGATCTGGGTAGGTGTTTTGAAATGGATAGATTTATCCATAAATGTCAAGGAGGGGGTATTAGTATCAGTGGTCTTAGCCGTGTCAAAGGATTGTAAGGGGTCGGATAACCAACAAAATCAAATTTAGATAGGCTAGTTGATGCGGGGGCAAGCCCTAATAAGGGTAAACAATCTTCTTAATTGGCCATGGTGAGTCTTAATAAAGTGGGGAAAAGAAACTGTCTACCCCTCAGGATCCCCATAAGGGGTAAGGACTACATGATTAACCAATGAAATACCATGTCCATGACTCCCGGAGGCCGTTCATGACTGACATTTATTTATAAAGCCAGCCTTTCATCCTTTCAGCATAGATCTCACACCTTTGAAGAAGGGGATGAAGAAGATACTGAAGAGGAAAGGGTTAGAAGAAAAGACCATGGGCTGAGGCCCAAGGTAGGGGAGATCCCCTACATTAGTATTACCTAGCCCCCTCTAGAAGGTTGTTATACTACTTTTTATCAATTTAATGCTCTTTTGAGCAGATATGATTCGAAGTTAAATATATATATTCACATATAGGCCACTGGATAATAGATTTAATTCCACCCTTTCCAGAGTGTTGTTATAAGAATAATACATCCTACTTTTATGTCTAACCACTCTATATCAGTATAATTTCAAATGGTTATTATAAATACAAGAAATGAATTTGTACATTTAATAGAACTACTTACTTATACAGCAATGTATCCTCGTCTCCTGACGAGTGTGTTATTCCCCTGGAATTGTGAAATGTTGTAGACCCTTGTCCACATCACACTTAATTCAGTAGTTTGAATAAAATTGTAAATTCACCTGGAATTTTCTGTTCGAAACTGAACTGGGGCGCAAGTGCAACACAAGCGCAGTGGTGACATTTGCAAGACCTGTACATTATCACCAGTGTCCCCTGAGACAAAGTGTATATCGTGCCTTGTAAAACATTAAAGGCCTATCCCCTCCATGGGATCAACACCACACTGTAGCTTCAATGGAATGTGAAATTCCCTTGAACTACCATTCCATCTATTATACAACCACTGGAAAACTATTTCCATGCTGTATAATCCTTGGGTCAAGATTACCTATAAAACAGAGATGGCAGATAGACGAAGACACAAGATCTAGCTCGTCACCACTCCCTCTTCAGCACCCAGGGAGATGGGGGTCTCTTGGGGTCTCACATCTACCGTCTAAAATAAACCCACAAGCCAAGACCCCTTTATTACCTGCTCTATACTATCTCACGTCTCATGGACATTGGTCTTCCATTCACATCTGATGACAGGTGGAGGTGGTTTACCCAACCTCTTTCTCATTGATATTTCATGGCAACAGTGCTCACAACTTATTCTTTGATAGTGTGAGTGAGAATGAGTGAGAGAGAGTGAGTGTAAGTGTGTGCACGTGGGTGTATGCAATCTGTCTGTGTATGCATGCGCATGCATGTGTGAGAGAGAAAAAGAGAGTTGCTCTTGAGAAAGAGAAAAAGGGTAAAAGCAAGATAGAGAGAGAGAGAGACAGACAGAAGGTGAGAAAGTGAGAGAGAGGGTGAGAGAGAGAGAGAGAGGGTGAGAGCAAGAGAAAGAGAAAGATGGTGAGAACAAGAGAAAGAGGGAGGGTTAGACCAAGAGCAAGAGAGAGAGAGAGAGGGAGGGTGAGAGCAAGAGCGAGAGGGAGAGAATGAGAATGAGAAAGAGAGAGAGAGAGAGAGGGTGAGCAACAGAGAGAGAGAGGGGGTGAGAGCAACAGAGAGAGAGAGAGAGGGGTGAGGGCAACAGAGAGAGGGGGGGGGGAGAGAGGGGGGGTGAGGGCAACAGAGAGAGAGAGGGGGGTGAGGGCAACAGAGAGAGAGAGAGGGGTGAGGGCAACAGAGAGAGAGAGAGGGGGTGAGGCAACAGAGAGAGAGAGGGGTGAGAGCATCAGAGAGGGAGGGGGTGAGAGCAACAAAGGGAGAAGAGGTGCTAGCAACAGCAAAAAAGGGGGTGAGAGCAACAGAGAGAGAGGGGGGGAGTGAGAGCACGAGAGAGAATGAGAGAAAGAGAGAGAGGATGAGAGCGTGATAGCAAGAGCAAGAGTGAGAGGGAGGGTGAGAGCAAGAGAGAGAGAGAGAGAAGAAACTGAGCGAAAGTGGGAGAGAAATAAAGAGGAAGAGAGTGTAAGTGAGAGAGAAAAGAGAGAGAGAGAAAAAAGGAGGAGAGAGTGAGTGAGTGAATGTGGGTGGGTGTGAGTGTTATCTCCAGAAATTCCAAGAGGGCTGGGAATAATGAAACAACATTAGCTTTTCACAGATGATTTTAATAATAAGTAGGTTATAAGTAAATATGTAAATTATAATTGACAGGATATGTTTATCTATAAATACAATCAAGCCAATCTCAGCAACAAGGAAGCATGTATTAAATATCTAGTACATAAAACTAAAATTCATGAACATGAAACAAGAAAATTGAAATCATTGGGGAAATTTTGGCATCAAATATCCTAAGTGACTTAGTATGGACTAGCTAGCAAACAAAAGAAGAAAAATAAGAATGGCATTTTATAAATTTCCATACAATTAAGACTAGAATCCCTCAGTTAATACACCGAAGTGAAACAAATAAGGGGAGGGGGGGAAACACACACAAAATACACAATCTTTTAACAGACACTTAAGGTAAGCTTTTGTTCATGGCAATACCTTCTGTAAAAAGGAAAAATCTCAAATTGTCCATTTGTAGAAAATATTACAAAATGTAAAAACAAAATATAACACTACTTGGAAAAAAAAAAATCTTAAGCAGTCAACTGTGTTTTCACTGACCAACTTGACTATTTTTTCATAAGCTCATTGACATGTACAATTCTTATTGAGTTGTTTACTTACATTATTTAAGTAAAGCCAAAATACAGACCAAACTTACTGACTCATGCCTTAAATATTCATATAACACACAGCCTCATTTTTTAAGTACTCCCATGCATGCAGTAGCCTATTATATAAGTATTCATCGTGGCACAGAGCATGTGAAGTTCTTTCTAAGCTGAAAAGATATATATACTCAAATGAAAATATTCATATATGTTACAAAGACCTAGTTTCTTGCCCCAGTATCTGTAATTATCTGTATTAGCATCATGCTGAAATTCCTTGATTAATGATAACAAGGAACTAGCTTCCACTACAAAAAAAACAAATCACCTACAATATCCACACAAAATAAATTCTTCTAAGAAATATATCTTTATACTATGAAAGGTCCTTCTCTATTATGGCTAGTGAGGAGGCAGTACTGTACACTGTGAAAGAACGAAAGAAGAAATATCATGTTATAGATGATCTTCTGCACATCAAGAGAATAAGTGCTAAGTTATTATTTAGAAATGGAGATATTG
>NW_020871955.1:90000-100000 GCF_003789085.1 Penaeus vannamei
ACCCAAGGTTCAGGAAGTTTCTAGCTTAACCAAAAATTTCAAAGATTTATAGTTTCAAAGTTCTACCATTTGGGCTAAATATAGCACCAAGGATTTTCACAAAAATGTTAATGCTCATTCATTTCCGGTTGATTTCCCTAGGAATTAACATTCTTTTCTATCTAGACAACTGGCTTGTTTTGAACACACTCAGCAGAAAAGTGCACAAGAATGATGGACACAGCTTTGAGGATTAGTTCAGAAATAGACCTTCTTTTCAATCTTCCAAAATCGCATCTTGCTCCTACAAGAAAACTTACTTGGATAGGCTTCCATTGGAATTCTTTAACTCAAACAGTATCTCTTTCAGAAGAGAAATGAAGATGTTGAAAGAGAGTTTTCCAGTCCATTCCTGTGATATCAATGTCCCAAAGACAATGGGAGAGTTTACTAGGTTCCCTAAATTATGCAGCAGAAATTATAAAATTAGGTCAGCTGAGATTACAAAGACTGATTTTCAAAGGAAGATCACTGTTTTCTATGATAGACCGAGATCAGTTGGTACTGTTTCCTCGTCATTTAACCCATTAACGTATATTTTGAAGCCGAAAATAAAAGATTCCGGGAGGCTATAAAATCAATGTCACATTGGCAGGACGCTGGGCTGGGCCAGAATCTGCCCGCGCGCCGGCTGCGGCCCATGACAGAATCGGAGCGCAAGCTTTGATCCAACATCACACTGGCAGGACGCCGGCAATGTTTATTTCTCAGGGTATCACATATATGGGGCACCCATCATAAAGGGGTTAAAATGCCTTTTCAGGTTGTGGTTGCAAGACAACCATCTGGAATCAGTGATGCCTTGGGTTCTTCCAAACAATAATGACAGATGTTTCAGATTAGGGCTGGGGTTTTCAAATTAGCTCTAGAATACACCCCAGTATTCTGTCAAGGGATACAGATTCTCAGGGTGTTCAAAAGTTTTCAAAGTAGCATGCTACCTAGGTCCAAGTATAGGGTTAACCTGTGCCGGGCAACTCCTGGCAAACGAGCACCAAAGCATTTTGTTGGGTCCGAGGGATTGAAAAATGAAATGCGACCCCTCAGATGCATTCAGTGTTTTTGAATGATGTATAAAAGTAATAGATATTTTCTCTACTGTCCTGCTAAAAGTACCCAGCGATCAAAAGGCTGTTAGACGGTGAATTTTTGGCTACTTTTGAACACCCTGGATTCTTTCAGACATTTCACTGTATCAATCGCCAATGGTCTACCCAGTCTTCAGAACTTCGAGCTTCAGAGACACTACTGGAACCAACTGCTCAGAATTAAGGAGGAGTAATATTGATAGCTCCTTTACAGAAAGCTCAAGCATGGACAACTGCACTTCTCAGCTGCTGTCCACATCCAGTACCAATTGGACACAATGTAATCCAGAACGTGAATTCCTCACAGTTCATGAACTGCATGAATCTTCCCATGCAGATTTTCTCCACAAATCTTTCAACCTAAGGATACAAGATAACGATTCTGTAGGATCGGATATCATTAAAGGTTTTACCCAATCCACAACCAGGCAGTACTAATTGGGTTGAAAATTATTCAAATCATTTTTAAGGAGTAAAAGTATTGAATCTGTAAATTATGACACTTTGTTACAGATTGCTTCATAGGTGTTCCATGTTCAGAATCTTTCAGGAGACACTGTTCATACTCATTTATGTGCACTAGTTTCCTCTCAGGATAGGCATGGGTATAAAAATAGCCCAAGAATAAAATGAAAAGAGGATTTTTTTAACAATGTCATAGGAACTGACGATACATTCCTTCTTGGCCTATTAAAGATCCTTTATCATTTTTAGAACAACCTAGATTCAGCTTATCCCTACAAGACATCTTTGCAAAGGCAGTATTTTTATTAGCCTTAGCTTCAGGATTGAGACTATCATAAATGGTAGCTTTAACTAGATCTTTAATTTTGACAGTATATAAAACTGGTAATGAAGCAGCTTCCTTAGCCCCTTTCCCATTGTTTTTGGCTTAGAATGAAAGACCTTCAAACAGATTAGATCCTGTAAGGGTGCCAGCTTGGATAGTGGATGCTTCACATCGCAATCTATGTCCAGTTTCTGCCCCAAAGAGTTACCTGAACTCCTTTTTGTCAATTTCTGAAAGACTTTGGATTAATCCACACAATAACAAGGTTTGCAATGCGTGGGATGTCGAAAGTCATTTGTCAAGTGATTAAAGAAGCTGTTTCAGGATCTAATCCCAATGCACATCAGGTGAGAAGGTGTGCATCCTCTATAGCTTTTTTGATATCCTTTGATTTGACTCAAGTTCAAAGTCAAGGCCAGTGGACTTCTGCTAGCTCATTTGTTAATAGGTATTTTCCATTTAACATTCCTAATGTGCCCTGCATGGCAATGACCTCTTTACTTTAATGTTTTATTTTAAGGTATAATAATTGGTGTAGGTTTTCAAACAAACAGGTTGTTTCAAAATATTTTAGATTCTATCCTCTGAAATCATTCTTATGTCAGAGTATCTCCATTCCTTATCTTGTTTTTTATTATATTCCTTTCCTTCCCCCCTCCCCCCCACCCTTTTATTATGTTAGGAACAGATGTTAAACAACCAAGACAAATCTTCAGGTGTGAATATTCACTGACCTCATATTCAGATAAGTATTTTACTTGCATTTTATTTTGTGTAGATGGATAACTAGTTTTATTTCTAACCCTTTCTGTAATTACTTTTTAGACAAGCATTTTGCACCCCCACTGCATTAGTCATAAAATAAGAGGTTTGAAGAATTGAAAACCTTATTTCTAAAATGTGCAATGGGGGTGTAGTAAAAAGAAAACATATAATGCACTTGAATTTGCTTTATATCTGACTTGCCGAGTCAGAGGGTAGCTGGCGAGCTGAGCGGTTTGCAGCTGTGTGAGCTCTATTGTTTTGTGATGAATGTAGGGGTGTCCCCTGTATTTAGGAAAAAAAAAAAAAATTCTTTCTCTTTTTTTGCAGGAATTACTTCTCATGTGTCAACTCGACTGGCATGAAGCATTTGCCCATTGCAAGTCATAAAAATAGGGGTTTAAATTCTTCAAATCTCTTATTTTGGACCATGTTATAACAGTGAAGGATCTGGATCCAATGGGTAAAACTAGATATAACTGTACAGAAAATATATTTTGTTTCAATTCATATCGATATCATAACCAACCTTCACTCACAAACATCCTTTATTGCTTAAATAAACTTCATCCTAGTTTATGAAATATAATAAATAAATAAAACTCTGAGATTCACTAGAACAGCACCTATGCAGATGACTAAATAGACTAATCCTTTCAATTAATTACCTTCAATAAAGCAAATTACACAAAAATAACACAAATTTTGAAACATTGTAGGTTCATACTAAATATCCCAAGAAATAATACATATTCAAACTGCACTGTTAGAATTCATCTTACCTGTAACAATTTGGTCTTCTGGCCCTTTTTCTTCATTCTTCTTAAACACAAAGTCTCCCAATGCTCTTGACAATGCAAGGTTGCCATTGACTCTGTTCAGCTCAACCCAACCACCCGCTGCTGTTATTCTTCGCTGCTCAGAAGCCAGGCTGGGCTTATGGTCATTGCTTAGCTCTTCAACACGGCCACCAACACTAGCTATAGCCCGGGAATCGCCTACATTTCCCTAATAATAGCAAAAGAAGAGATGAGTCAACAGTCCCCGCATTCTTTTCACTATGAAAAGAAACAACCATACTGAAATCATATTGGAAAATCCTATTTCTATAATAGATGAATAAGATGTAAACTCTGTCACAATAACTTTTATCACTATGTAGTGTGTTTATTCTATCAAATTATCTCTTTTGAGGTTTATCATAATAAAACAGAAGAGACAGAGACTCATGAAGTTAGCAAACTGGTGACCTGTTTATTTACCTTAGTGAGGAAGGCAAATATATACTGTAATAGTTCTGCATGAATTAATAGATACTACTTTATCTTATGTCAGTAGTTTTTAACCTTTTTCAATGTATGAACCCTTTCAAATCAGCAGTCAGTTCTCACACCCCCTAAATTACTGAAATACAAAAAAATGCTGAACTACAAATTGGATGTAATGTGTATTAACAACAAAACCATTTTTTTTTCTTTTTTTCTAAACTGACAAAGCTTACCGATGCATTTTCCTGAAAGTTGTTGTTTTTTTTCTCTCTAAAGAAAAAATAACATCCATATGCAAAAACATATTTTGCTTTAATTTTGCATAGGCTTCCTAGCACCCCCTAGGAACTGGCTTCGCACCCCTGGTTAGGAACCACTATCTTAGGCAGAAGAACATTCCATTAGCAGTACAAAGTAAACAACTTAATTTCTTTAAATATACTTTGATCAGAAAAAATAAACAATCCCATTAATTGAATTAAATTATGCATCTGTTTAGCAATAGTTATATTACACAGATGCACCACAGTATGGCCCAAGGCTGCAAATGCAAATTGGCAGATTCCTATCATCAAATCATCAGAATCGTTTACACCTATTTCAACAAAGAGTAGAACATAATCCTAATGAAAAAAACATTTCTAGTATCTCATACATCATAGGATAAAACTTCATTAAATATCTTTCAAAGCCTGAATTTCAACAAAGAATAATGATCAATGAACAGTAATTAAAAATTTACCAAAATACAATCTGGCTCTAAAAGTAAAAAAATGTTTGATACATTCATAACCTCAAAACCAAAATGCACAATTTGAAGTCCTCAATAGCTGCACACAGTAAAAGAACATCTTACCAGGCAGTGCTACTAATAATACACATAAGTGATACATTTACCTGCTAAAGATAATCATCCATGTATGCATTCTGAGGTTTATTAATACTCCATTACAGACTGGTGCTGTCCTTACCAGATACTAAGGTACCTTCTTCTTGTGTATGGATAAAAAATACCTATATTTGAATTTTCATATTACACATGTTTAAAGTAAAATAGTTTTCAAATAATGCTATTGAATATAAATAAAGCAATATATGGTCAGAGGGCACTGAAAATCAATGAATATACACAAATTAAGAACTATGATCTATAAGCTACAAGGTATGGCTATTTAGCATCCAACATTAAAAAACTTGTCCTACTACTGTATGACTGCTAGAGCCCAACTTGGGTTATATCTTGGGAGGAGCAATGGCATAAAGTGCCAACACACAAACTATGTACGCAGGAAATTAACGCCAGCTACACCTTTATGGACTTCTGCTTATTGCAAACATGCATACAGCATTTAATAATGACATTGTGTATATATATGCCTTTGTGAAAGTCCAAAGAACACTTTTATATCAATATCAGAAAAGAAGAAAATTATAATTTATGATATTTATTGACATTTTTCTTTGAAAATATAAGTTTTGTGCACATTCACACATGAAATATGCTTTCCATTGAGACTCCCTGGTAATATGCTGTAGCTTATAAGGGGGTCTGTACGTATACTGAATATGAAGTACTAATGTTAAAAATATATATACAAATAATGATAATAAAATTTCATTTTGGCTTTACTCTAACAGTCAGTATTGTCAACCTCTTCTAATTAATTTTCATTTGAAATTGGTCAATATAAAGGGCATGTGAAAGAGAGAAAGATACTTTAATTTCAGAAAAATAAGCGAAATACAGATTATTTTATGCTGATGATAATACATAATGATGCCCGCTCTAAAATAAAAACTATATGGAAATGTGAAAATTGGTCTTCTGCATGGTTTTTGTAATATGTTGAAAATGCTATTGCATCTTTTTCATGCATTTCTGGTAAAAAATGCAACCTGTGGATGCTACCATAGGCTGCAGATGCCATAAATACGTAGATTACCACCCCCACCCAGGTGTCCATGGATTCTTATTAAATTATTTGCAAATATAATGCACAAAAGAGACTGAACACCTACTCTATGCTGGTTTGGCCAACAGTCACATTTCTAAGAGTCCTTATAGAAAACGAGTTTGATCTGTGGTAACTAATAATTTTTCCTTTACATAAAAATGGGTATAGTCTAATTAAATGGGGATAATTAAAAAAGTTAACCTTATGTGGATGTGATTCCATACATGTAAGCCTCCTCAAAAATCATACCTATTCAGTGGTCAGCTCTCCCCATCCCCTACCCCCTCACTCTCGTTTGGAGCTTTGGAAAAATTCAACAGCATCAGTAACTCTCATCTTCCATTTACTTTATCAATGTGCATCTATTGGATTTTCCAAAATAATTAAAAATTAAATAAAACAAAAATTAATATCATCTGGTTTAGATTAGTTTCCTGTATAATTTGATGCATTTATTAAACATTTCAGCCAGAAATGTCTATATTTCATACAAGGAAAAGGAAAAGGAAAAAAATATCCCTATTGAAAACAAATATCTCTGACTGACTTGGCAATAGTCTTATCATAAAGTAGAATAAATGACCTCTTTTATATACTGAACATCATTAGATTTAGTGAAGAAATAATAATGAACTGTGGCAATGTCCAAGCTTCCAACAGTCTATTCTCCGTTCTTTGTTTACATAAGCTGTGGCAATTTTCGTGCATCTTGAAATCGATCAATTGCATTCATGAGTTTCACAGAGGGTGTAAGACCTCAATTTTCAATTCCAGAAAAAAAAATCAGCAAAATATAGTTTACTAAAACAAAAAACTGGCCAAATATAGTTTACAATGGCAAAGCCTTTTTTCTTTTTCTGAAATAAAAAAAATGGCACCTTGCACACCCTTTGCATAGAGCTGATATTGATGAAGAATAGTTTTAGGTAAATCAGGGAAAGAAATATGACCTGTGAATAGTACCACACACTAAAAATAAAAGAAAGAAAGAAAGAAAGAAAGAAAACCTTTTGGGGGGCTCAAATGATATATGAGACAAAGTGCAATTATATACACTATAACATGCAAAAAAAATTTAATTAGCTATCTAAAAATCCTTAAGCTGATTATCTCTCCACAAATGGGCATCCACAAGTAAAGAACTTGTGGCCTATTCTAGAGACTCTAGCATATAATATATGATTACTTGTAATGTAGTAACTAAAGATTAACTTTTAAATTTTTGGGGAGGGGGACCACATATCAATTGCATACTCTGTAGCATAAAGATTTTCATTAATAGACTAAACTGAAAACAGAGTTTATTACTAGTTTACAAAATCAGAAATCTAAGTAGACAATCTGATGTCCATGGGAAAATCTTTTTATGTAAAAGGGTCCTTTGTAACAAAAAGACTGGGAACCAGTGCTCTATATCATATCATTTTTGCATGAACCCATGAACCATAATAATGTATTGTTAATTCAACAAACTCCCTCGAGTAAAACCCACGAAAAAGGTTTTGCTGTATGATAACAAAAATGAATAAAAAGACGATAAAAAACAAAAGTATTAAATATTTCCATCTAAAAAAAAAAAAAAAAAAAAAAATCTTAAAACAGAAAGACTGACATCACACTTAATTGTTTCTTAAATTTAATGCAATACTTACACAATAAGCCACACCATTTCGTAAAATGCAACAAATTGCAGTGGTCCCAGCCAGTTCATCTTTCAGCACTTCATCTGTCTGCATTGAGTGGTCCAAGTCTAGGAATCCCTATATGAAACAAAGAACTTTATCATATGCATAGACATATTTAGGTAAAACAATCTGAGGTAATCTAAGGGTCTACGAACTCCATGAATAATTAGACCATAATCTGATAAAAATGCCAAACAATAAGGTAAAATGAAAATGCCAAAACATCAAAATTTAAGTCCACCTCAGTCAATCAATGTCTAAGTCTTACAAGTTTTCAAAGATATCTAGCCCAATGATTCTGCTTAATAAATAAATAGAAAACCACATATACAAACCTGCTTTACAGCAGCAACCAAGTCACCGGCTTTGTACTCTGGTCTTTGCAGGATACTTTTGTGCAAGTGCTTCCCTGCATGCTGGGCAATTCTTGCACCTGTGTGACGATAACACTTTTAGACAGTGACACAATGTCTGCTGCATTATATAAGAAATGAGTAAATTAGGTAATATCTTTCTTTCAAAAAAATATGAGCCTCATCGAGATCTTAAATAATTTTCTTGAGAGAAGACTGTAGTCAAAGGTATTTTATTAGCATTGTGCTTGTACACTTTTTTCATTTTAAAAAATCAAATTTTATCCACATCTACTTTATTCTATGATAAAAAATCAAGAATTACTCAACATAGTTCCTATGCAAGCAAGTAGGTTGAGTGTATAGATATTACTCATATCTCATTGGTTGTTAAATCTTATTGTGCTTACTCATACTTATACCCTTTTTTACCTTTGCACATTCTTCATGCTTTAATTTGTGATGAGCCCAAAACTTTTCCCTCCATCATCCACTCAAGACAAAACTAATACATCTCCCCACAAGCATAAGAAATTCCTCATATTCATATCATGTACCTTTACTTATGCAATAATTCTCAATACAGTGTATATACATACTTTATGTCATCTACAAGATAGCATATATACCCAGCTTATACACAGCTAAGAGGAAATTTAGGAACATATCCTTAATTAAAATAAGGGATAACTACACATATCAGAACATAGTAAAAAAAAAAAATATTGAACCTACAGCAACTATATAACACTCCATAATAAACATATTACAATATATATCAATATATTGGGTCATTGTATTAACCAATAGGGTTCAGTTTCATGTACTGTCCACTCAAGCTTTTTCTTTGAATCTTGTTGCGCACCTATCATTCCATACGTGTTCGTCCACCAAGTAGGGCCTACATGATATCCCCAATCTATAATTTTTTGGAATCTTTTTTTTTTTTTCTCTCTTTTCTTTTTTCTTTTTTTGGAGGGGGGCATTTTTTTATGTCATTTACATTGCTACTGTTATTATCATTATTGGCATTATGATCATTATAACATTATTAACAATACTAATAACAATAAAAAGAATCTATCAAAAATTCAAGGAAAAGGGTAAATTAACAAATACAATCAGATAATAATAATAATAATATAGACAAAGATTAATCACAAAACAGGCCTAATCAAACAGCTCTCGAGATTTCACTGTTATCTATAAGTAGATTTTTGTGTATTCTTTCATTCCTGGATTTCCTTTGTAAATCTATTTGTGTGTATATCTTTCTAGAGTATATATATTTTTTGATCAATTATCTAATAAAACATGTAAATAATACATATACATATATATCTATATTTATCTATCTATCTGTGTGTGTGTGTTTGTGTGTTGGGGGGGGGGGGGGTGCATGTGGGTGGGTGTCTCTCATGCACACCCACATGCCTGTGCATACACACACAAACGCACGCAACGCACGTACACACACACATGCATGCATGCACATGCACATGCACATGTACATGCACACACACACACACACACACACACACACATGCATGCACGCACATGCACACACACACACACACACACACACACACACACACACACACACACACACACACACACACACACACACACACACACACACACACACACACACACACACACACACACCACATACACACATACACACACACACACACACACACACACACACACACACACACACACACACACACACACACACACACACACACACACACACACACACACACACACACACACACACACACACACACACACACACACACACACACACACACACACACACACACACACACACACACACACACACACACACACACACACACACACACACACACACACACACACACACACACACACACACACACACACACACACACACACACACACACACACACACACACACACACACACACACACACACACACACACACACACACACACACACACACACACACACACACACACACACACACACACACACACACACATGCACGTACACACACACACATACACGTGTTTTC
>NW_020871955.1:130000-135000 GCF_003789085.1 Penaeus vannamei
CTGTGAAAAGAAGATATCACTATTAACCTACAGATTACTTTAATATAAACATTGGCTACTCTAGGTATATAACATTACTATTTGAAAATTAATGTTTCACCAAGCACTATTATCATCAACATTAGAAAAACTTCTTCAGGAAAAAGAGACAACAAAAAGTATTGCTTACCTTGAGAGTCCTACCAGTTGCTGTGATCAAGTAATACCAGCGGACAACATAAGTGTCCCCTTCATGAAGATGATTGCGAGCTTTCTCATCCATGAGCACTTTGCCATATTCTGACACATGCCAGATCTTGTAATCATTTGTCGAGATGTTCAGAAGGCGACGCTCCTGAAGTTGCATAGGTGAATAACGAGATTGATTCCCACGGTGATAAACACAGGAACGAATGTCACCATCAGTGTTGAGTTTGCAAGGACAGATGGTCATGTTGTTGAACGGCATGGCAGGGAGTTAGCAACATTTTTGATGGATGATGCGGTCAGCGATGTTACCAGCAGCAGAGTTGAGGTGACGCAGGATGGGTGGAAGGGAGGGAGTAAGGGAAGTTAGCCAAGGTATCAGGAGGAGAACTTTTAAGGTCACTTGGAATGGTACTCAAAATCAGGAACAAAAAGTTAATGATTAAATCTTATATTTAAAAACCTTGTTTTAATTAATGAGTTAAACAAAGCAGAACTGTATATTAAAAATCTTAAAAAAGAAAAAATATTATTTATAAGTCAACTCAGAAAACATAACTAGAGGCAGAATTAATATTTTTATTCAATTAGGTAAAAATGTAAGGTGGTATACAAGGATTAAAAATGAGAAAACAGGACTGGGTTGGTTGAAGAAAAAAAATTAGGAAAGAAAAAAATATAAAACACAAGGAAAAGAAAAGACAAAGACATGTCGTTGGGTCAGTTGCATGTACGCAGAACCATACATGTAAACTAATTATACAAACACAGAGGATGGATCCTGAATGAAGGGCTACTTGATCTACAAGGCATCCAAGCACAGGTCACCAGTTGAAGGGGCATTGTGGGAAAAGTTGGGAAGGATATGTGAAGACCAAAAGTCCAAAGGCAACTCCACATGGGACCTAGGAGAGCTGACTAGGTTCTCAGGGAGGAACCCTGTGTGCTGGGACAACACAGACTGCTTGTGGTTCACAAATACAGTCTTCTAAATTCACGATGGAAATAATAAAGAACTAAAGAAAGGCAGTACATAAATTCGTGTTCACTACGACTATGTGATGGTAAAGAAAGAGGTGCCTCCTGCAGTCTACGGGCAGTGTAAGCCACTGACTAGCAGTGACTGAAGCGACTGAAGACACTGTTCAACAGTGTGCAGGAGGAGTCTAAAGCCAATGTCAACAAGGCACAGGATGGTCTTCTATGAGTGTGCAAACATAAATCACTTTTAAGAGCTGCAGTCAACAACAGATGTTCACTGACGTACAGAGAGGTCCAGAAGAGCTGCAGTCTACACTAGAAGATCACTGATACAACCACAGTCGCATGTATAGAATATAGAAGGAATATGGTAGAGCAGCATGGAGCACAGCCAAGCCAGCTGTCAGGGCTCCTGTTGTCACCACTAGCGCACCTCCTCGTCGTAGTATTCCACACCGCGTCCCAAGTGACTCATCTCCAGCACCAGGTCAGGCTCAGCTGGAAGCTCCTCTAGCATCACCCGTGCATCACATGGCTGTAATTCACATACTGGTGCTACGTGGCGATCCATATCTTTCTTGACCTCCTACAGTGAGAAAATAAAACGGCATTATATTTTGATAATGAAAAATGGTAATAAGTATGAGTATAACAGATGCATTTTGAGAAAATGAACAGCATGTAAACTTATATTTATACCTTGATGCGTGACTGTTGGGCTAAGTCAGGCCAATCAATAAACTTTTCTTTGAAGACAATAGTTTCAACATTCTCTGTTAGCTTGGCACAAAGACCCCACTCTGGTCGTATACCTGAATATAGAGATACAGCAAATTAGTATTCTGAAGAAAAAGATAAAACTTCTTTTTTACTTCAAATTACTGATTTGATAAGCTTATGACATGAGATACTATTTTCTACATACTGTCTACAAAAATAGAGATTTGTACCTTTGAGTGCAGCCTGAGAGAGAGGTACCATTGGTGTTATGGGGTTAATATCACATTCAGAATAATCATATTCTTCTTCCCATAGTTCCCTTCCGAGAGCCAGCCCAACCTTTCGCTCATCACCACATGCACGTTTTCCTGCCCAAATGTACAGCTCTGGACCGAAGTCAAACACTAGCACCTAGAAAGAGAGGTACGCATAGGCATTTAGTTTTATGTAATTGTCAGTAGAACTTTTCTTAGCATCAAATTATTTTTTTCATGGTACACATCTCATGAAACTACTTGAAAAATATACTCTTACAAGACGGAAGAATTATATCATCATCTACACAAGGCAACCAAATGGTTACATTGTGAAACTTCAAAATAACAGGCATATACCTTTTCTGATTGCAAGATCTCTATCTTTGGCATCTGGCCCCAAGAGTCAGCAATTGGAACCAGTGAGTCTTCCTGTACCTCATAAACTTTGTTTGCAGCCACCAAGGATGCTTCAATTAATTCATCCTCATCTGGCATACCACATAATTGCCCTGAACTTGTTTCATCTCCACCTGGAATAGAGATTTTTTAGATAATCATACTAAATCTCCAATCCAGAATCCATCCCTATGATCTGTAATCTGAATAAGATTATTTACACAAGATATTATAGAAGTCTAATATGTTAGCATAAGGTATACTTATACAACACACAGTGTGCTTACCAAGCAGTCTCCAGAATTTGGCTTTCCTGCCACTAGGTGAGTTTTCATCAAGCTCTATCACATTCCGAAGAGCAGAACCTATTCCCATGTCCTTCTTCTGGACTATATACTGGGCAATTTCTGAGGCTTTGGCTCTCTCTATCACATTAGCAAATTCTCCCTTATAGTGGAAAACCTGCAAAAAAGCAAAACAAAAAAACATACTGAATAATACATTACAGATAGTTAATGAGGTATTATCAGAATTTCAATATAAAATTAGTCTCTTCAACAACTTAAAGAATAACATAGTAATCCAGCCACTTACGTCTGTGGGTGTTATAAGGATGAAATCATCTCCCTGATTAACACTTGACACGGCAGGCTTAACTAATCTAGTTTGAGCATGACGTCGCCCCTTAACTTGTAGCAACATAAGTGATGTGTATGGGGCCATCTCTCGTACCACAGGATTGTTCTCCACCTTTTTCAAGGCCACAGCAGAAAAATTCTCCTTTGATGCCAGTCCAGCAAGTGCTTCTACTGCCAATGGGGATCCTTTTGACACTGTTCAAGTGAAAGATTCTCTTTAGTCTTACCCTTAAACACACCTCCAGAATAATTGGGACTTCCATTTAAACAAATATTAAAAACTTAAAGTCAAAATTAAAATTAAAAGCAAAAATTGTATATTTTTTTTCTAAACCATATACTTACGTTCTTCAACCTTCATCCTCTTCAGTTCCTTCTCACCAATGCCCAACTTGACCTCTGTGTACTCCGACTTGATATCCTCTCGTGCAGCCAAGGCCTTAAGTGGATTCCTGGAAGTGGCTTGCCGTCTCGTCACCCGAACACTACGGCGCTTCACGACACTAGGAATATAGATTTCTTATTAAAAATGTGCATATATAAAAATAAGATACTAAATAATGAATTCATGGTGTTAGTATTATCATATTTATTACTATAATCATTGCTTTTACATTCATGTTAGTATTTTTTCTGGATACAGTAATATGAAAGTACAAATAACTATAATGCTTGTGCAATGCATGTCCCATACGAGTGACAAATATTAGATAGCAAAATAAGCACACAGACATAAAGAGAAAATAGTGCATCCTATTTACTGCATTTGAATCACTTACAATTCGTCATCCTCCAGTGATCTAATGCAGCAGTGGGTCAGAAATAAAATTATAATCTATCTGAAGTGTCATGCATTATAACTATTGTTAATAAGTCATAGTAAAAAAACACAGGTGGACATCTTGCTCTTTCTCATACTACTTTAACACTTGTCTCAGTTTGTGTATCTGTATTAAAATCTAAGAAAAACATTACTCATTAAGTATTTTGGAACTGAAAGTAGCGAACAATTGTTTGCTCAGAAAACTCACAGTTGAGATGCAGTTTCTGATATAAGGTCAAAGTCAGCATCTCCAAGACTTGGCACACCATCTTCAGGTGATTGCACAGTCTCCGATGCTGAAGTCTTGCTGAAGAAGGCTATAAAATCTTCATCATCAGCACGAGGGACTGCTACACTAGGTCCTTCAACTGCTTCAGCTGTGTTGAATGATTTTTTTTTAATGTAATGGTACATATGATCTTCATTCCACAAGAAATGTTCATAATAACAATGTAAATCAAACTTCATATATCATATGAATCAAAGAAATTTACCTTTCTTGTCCCTGTCATTAGGAGTTGAGATACTACGCCTGAAATCCTTCCTTGCGCTCAGAGGGCTAGATTTACCAAGAAGTGATGGAATATTGCCTCCAGTCTTGCTCTTGAAAACCTTCTGGCTGGGAGAGCGTTTCTTGCGTTCTACTGTGGGGCTACCGATAGGTGTTGTCGGCTGGTCTGGTGTAACCGTTAGCACAGGTGTAACCCCACTCACGACGGAAGGAACACAAGATGTGGAAGCAGATGCCATCTTGTGTGCCACAGTGAACTTGGTGGCATCTGACTGAGTGACACGTCCACGCCACTGCTGTGATGAATTCTCCAGGGCAGACATCCTCTCCATGAGACTGACAGGACGCTCCCTAAGACCACCCGCAGGCTGTAAAGGATAAGGTGATTGTTAACAGTTGCTTTCTCTTTACATTTGTTCCTTAAATTTTGCCTAAATGAATCTCTGCTTTCTAGGCTGACTGTGATTCAATCCTATCAATAACATTAT
>NW_020871955.1:137500-140000 GCF_003789085.1 Penaeus vannamei
TATCCCGACTCTCTGTCCTCTTTCCCTGACATAAAAAAAATCAGCCTTTATCCTCATCGTCTTTTTTCTCGACAAAAATTCCCAAGGTTTCCGAGAACCGCCGCCTCGTACCCACTATAACAGCGTAAAGTCCCCGTGGTTGACAGTGCCCGGGCTAGCGACAGCGGACACAGTGCCTGCCGTGGGTACCCTCCCGGCAGTGGGGGTTGGGGGCCCGTCGGAGGGACGAGAGAGGTGTGGGAGGCACTTGGGCGCAGGAGTGGCACTCAGGAGGAGAATGCGTTGCTCGATTGACGGCTTGGCACTCAGGTGTAAGGGGAAGCTGGGGAGCCGACAACAAAAATCACACGCCCTCTCCCCGCGACGTTATCTTACCTTCCTCCTTTTCCCCTGGTTTCGTTCCCTTCCTCCTTTTCCCCCAATTTCGTTCCCGTTCATTTCCTGTCTCCTCTCCTCCTCCCCCTTCCGCATAAGCCTTCATTCCCCCCAAAGGTCTCCAATCGCGGTCGCCCGGAGAATACCCCCCCCCCCCGTCGCCCCCTTCAAGAGTCTTCCGTACGTTTAGAAACGGACGCGTGTACGTACACATACATAAGCTCGACCAATAATAGCGCGAAAGCCTCACAGCTTACTCCTTAATACCCAAAAAACTTCTTGCTCCCTTCCCTCGCGCTTGTTTTCTCGTTTATCTTAGTTTTCTTTTTCTTTCTGTTCTTTTCTTTCGTCCTCTCAACCCTGTCCCCTTCTCCCAGGATTTTTTAACTTTTCTATTCCCCCAATCTAACCATCTATTATCTCCTCTCTTCCTTCGGACGGTAAAAAAAGTCCTTTAAGGGCAAACACCCCCCTCCCCTACTCCCCCCCCCCACCACCACCACACCCTCCATCCTCCACTCCTCCCCAATCTGCCTCTTCCCTCCTAATCTCCTTTCCAATCTCTCAGCCAACTGTCGACGCCTCCAATCACCCCTCCCCCATCCCCATCCCCCACCTCAACCCCAACAAGTCAAAGTAGATTTCGTCCGCCGACCGATTCAGATAAGGCGCCGTGACCGAGACAGAGACTCAGTGCTTTAGTCGACGCGAGGTGATACGCCAGCTGATGGGACGATAACTCAAGTCACTTCGGGAAGCGAGAGGGGAATCTGATAATAAGTAGTCATGCAAACCTCGTGCAGTTGATGCAATATCGATGAAAATGAGTAGAACGGATGAACGGACAAAGCGCGCCCGCATACAGACCGACAGACACACATCACACAGACACACACACAACACACACACACACAGACACACAGACACACAACACACACACTCTCTCATATGACTACAACTCAATCTTGACATCATACATGATCATTGATTGGCGTGATGAGAGAAAGTGAGCTGCTCCAACTGGCAGAAGTGAGAGAGGCGAAAGAAGTGAAGAGAGGCGAAGAGGAGGATGGAAAGGAGGGAAAGGAAGAAATGGAGAGGAAGAGGGAGAAAGGGAAAGGAGGGAAGGGAGGAGGAGGAGAGGAGAGGAGAGAGGAGAAGAGAGGGAGAGAGGGAAGGAGAGGAGAAGGGAGAGAGAGAGAGAGAGAGAGAGAGGAGAGAGAGAGGAGAAAAGAGAGAGAGAGAGAGGAGAGAGAGAGAGAGAGGGAGAGAGAGAGAGAGAGAGAGAGAGAGAGAGAGAGAGAGAGAGAGAGAGAGAGAGAGAGAGAGCAGAGAGAGAGAGAGAGAGAGAGAGAGAGAGAGAGAGGCGGAGAGAGAGCAGAGAGAGAGAGAGAGAGAGAGAGAGAGAGAAGAGAGAGAAGAGAGAGAGAGAGAGAAAGAAGAGAAGAAGGGAGAGGGAAGAGAAAGAGAGAGAAGAGAGAGAAGAGAGAGAGAAGAGAGAGAGAAGAGAGAGAGAGAAAGAGAGAGAGAAGATGAGAGAGAGAGAGAGACGAGAGAAGAGAGAGAGAGAGAGAGAGAGAGAGAGAGAGAGAGAAAGAGAAGAGAGAGAAGAGAGAGAAGAGAGAAGAAAGAAAGAAAGAAAGAAAGAAAGAAAGGAAAGAGAGAAGAAAGAGAGAAAGAGAGAGAGAGAGAAAGAGAGAGAAAGAGAGAGAGAGATGAGAGAGAGAGAGAGAGAAGGATAGAGAAAGAGAAGGTGAGAGGAGAGAAGGATGAAGAGAAGAGTGAGAGAAGATGAGAGAAAAGAGAGAAGAGAAGAGAAGAAGAGAGAGAGAGAGAATCTTCACTACATGACGAGCGCCTCCAGTACCTGCCGTGAATGAGAACTATGCAAAAACCACTCGAGGGAAGGTAAGAATCTGCGAATTGTGGTTTACGCCTCTACGGACAAGCGTCGCCGAGCGTACCATGAGCGGAGGACGGAAGGATGGAGACGACGGGAGGGGGAAAAAGAGAACCGAGAGCGTAAACGGAGAAGGATGAGGGAGCAGGATAAGGGAGAAGAAAGAGGGAGGAGGATATGGGATAAGGAGCGAAAGGGAGAGGGAGAAGGTGGGGGAGGGGCTGT
>NW_020871955.1:152500-154879 GCF_003789085.1 Penaeus vannamei
TCTCTCGCGCGCCCGCTTCCACCTCCATTCATCCACTCCCAACTTGTGCAATCATCGCCTTCCAGCGCCACCAACCGCGAGCCCCTCGGCAGTGCCATTCACGGGCCTTCCTTTCCTCACCGTCCCATAGTGCCATTATAAACCTCTCCTCCCCCCCCCCCCCACCCAGACACTATTTCCTGACACCTGCTAGCCATAAGAACTAGCATCCCCCCTCCCTCCCTCCCTCCTTCCCTCCCTCCCACGCTTGCTCACTCTCTCCCTCTCCTTCCTCATAGAACTCCACCTTTCTCTCCTTCTCCCACTTCCTTTTCAACGATCGCTGCTCCTCCTACCAGTCCAATTACACTACATATCCTTATTTCCTTCTCTTTCTCTATACCTTTTTCTTCAGCAACTCTTTCATTCCTCTCGCATCTCTAACCTTTCTGCTTTTCCTTCTTTTCCTTCTCAATCTCTTTGTTTATTTCTCTTTTTCCTTTCCTCACAATAAAAGGGATAGAAAAAACACCTAAAATAAAAACTTATGTCCATACTTTATCATGAACAGGAGTAAAACAACAGAGCCTATATCCATAATTTGAATACGAGCCGCCAGATTTTGAGCGAAAGTTCGAGAATGATAGCGGCAATCTGTTTGGAGCGAGCTTGCGCGTCAGCACGGGCCCCAGACTCCTCGCCGTCGGAAAGTATCAGCACGAGAGACTGGTGACAGACAGACAGAATAACATACATAAACAGCCAGAGAAGCGGGGTGTGTGTGGAAGTGAGAGCGTATGTGCAAAAACAAACGCAAACACTCATACGTACACACAGAATGGAAGAAATAGAGAGAGAGAAGAGAGAAGAGAGAAGAGAAGAGAAGAGAAGAGAAAAGAAGAGAAGAGAAGAGAAGAGAAGAGCAGAGAAGAGAAGAGAAGAGCAGAGAAGAGCAAGAGAAGAAAAGAAAGAAAGAAAAGAAAGAAAAGAAAAAAAAAAGAAAGAAAATGATATACGAAAAAATAGGAGAAATGAAGAGAACAGAGAGAAAAGAAAGACAGCGACGAACATCGTAAAAAGGGACAGGGAAAGAAAGAGACACAGAGACAGACTACAGCGAGAGAAAACCTAGCACACCCTCCGCTCTGTACAGCCGCTAACGATAACACAACCCAGACTGGACTGCGGTTTTCGTTCCGTCACTCCTGCAAGAGGGCTGAGTGTTGTGACAGGACTCTGACCGGCCTGACTATGCTGTGGCTGTGATCTGACAGGCTGCATGTTGTGATGTTGAGGAGGGAAGGAGGAGGGCAGGAGGGTGGGAGAGAAGGAGGAGGAAGGAAGGAGGGAGAGAAGAGAGATAGATATAGAGACACAGATATAGATAGATATTATAATACTATAGAGAGAGACAGAGAAGAGAGAGAGAGAAGAAAAGAGAGAGGAGAGGAGAGAGAGAGAGAGAGAGAGAGAGAGATGAGAGAGAAGATGAAGAGAGAGAGAGAGAGATGAGAGAGAGAGAGAGAGAGAGAGAGAGAGGAGAGAGAGAGAGAGGGAGTGAGAGAGAGAAAAGAGAGAAAGAGAAAAAGAGAAAGAAAAAAAAAAGGAATAACCCCTTCCTCAAACCCTTCATATCTAATGCTCCGCTGTAACGCTGCTTTACAGGCGGGTGTTGAAGGAAATCGTCAAGGGCCAAATGACGGCCATTCTGTGACAAGAAGCTGCTGCCTTCCAAAATTCCTCCTTCATGAATATGCCTTTGAGAAAGAGAAAAAAGAGGAAAAAAAAAAACAGGGAGAAAGGAAAGCGGGAAAACGGAAAAATGATACGAAGAATGAGCAACAGAGAGAAGAAATAAACAAGGCAGCGTGGGGAGGAGTGGCGTGGAACGGGCAGCTTAGAAAAAGGAGGAGCAAAAGCAAGCGAGGAAGATGAGAAAGATAGGAGGGGCAGGAGGAGGAGGGAGGAGGGAGAGGAGGAGATGAGGAAGAGGACAAAAAGAGGGAGTGAGGAAGAGAGACAAAAAGAGGGAGAAAGGTAAGGAAGGAGCGAGGATGAAGAAGAGAGCAAGGTGGGATGAGGGGAAAGGAGAGAATTAGAGAAAGAAGAGGAGGAGGGAAGGAGCATGAATATAAGAAGGATGGAAAAAAAATATATAGGACAGAGGGAAGGGAGGGATAGAAGCTGAAAGCTGAGGGTGGGGGCGGAGGCGAAGGAGGAAAGAAAGCGAAGGAGATAAGGGAGAGGAGAAGGAGAGGAGAGGAGGGGAGGGGAGAGAGGGAAGAGAGAAGGAGAAGGAGGAGGAGAGGATGAGGAGAGGAGAGCGAGAGAGAGGAGGGGTAATGGAGAGAAGCGAAGGAGAAGGGAGAGGAACAGGGGAGAAGAAGGAAGGAGAAAGGG
>NW_020871955.1:159979-164979 GCF_003789085.1 Penaeus vannamei
AATGTAAAGAAAAGAAGAAAATTATTCAATAATTGTCGTTGGATTTATTCCCATTCTCGATATGTTGTGTTTCAAGGCTCTAAATATATTATATTTTCCTAGGTTCTAGATATCAAACAGAGGGAAGTCATAAAACACAAATGGAATTACTGGCAGAGAGATTAAAATTAACGGAACTATTTCGTAAAAAATAATAATCTGATTCCTAATTTGGTGTGACTTTGAAGAAACCTCCCGAGGCTGAGTTTTAGATAATACACAACAAAAGCATAAGCCAATGTTTTTTCTTCTTCTCTTCAAGAAAATGCAAATAACATAGTTTCTCTTTCCATTTGTCACTAATACATTTAACCCGAACATGTTAACATTCATTCTAAACATAAACAGTAAGTTGCCTGGAGTTTATTTTAATTAAAAGTGATGAATATAAAAGACAAGAATCGTAAGGGAAACTTCACTGAATAAAAAAAAAAAATCCTTTTGTATAACTGAATATATTAAATACACATACGTTTACCTGTACAAGATTGATACTCTAATTACACAGTGTACTGCAGATATCAATACCTTATATTTTAATGTAACTGGATCTACCCTTTGCGTGGCCATACTGAATAATTTGAAATTATTACATTACATTACATTCACTTCCGTATACCGTCGCAGGTACAGTGATTCCATGACTCATCGCCGAAGTTAATGACCGAGCGCTGCCTGAGACACCAGCATCAGCAGATAATACAGGAGATGGAGGAGGACGCCGGTGCTCAGAGAGGGATTCGCCGGGAGAGGGGTGAGCGCGCCGGGATTAGGGCGGGGACGGCGCTGGGATTACGTTAATGACAACGCTGCATGGTCCGAATCTCTGCGATAACGAGCGGTCTAATGTCACGTTTTCTCTCGCGTGGGCGTGGGCGGGGCGCTTAGCAAGGGGGTGTTGTTTGGCTCGGGGAGATCGGGGACCGCAAACACAGAAGTATTATGCCGCCTTATCTCCTTATGGCGCCGTAATTATTGGGTTCATCAGGCTAAATACCTTGTAATTTGTACCTTGGATGTAGTAATTATTATCATTGTTATTTTGTTAATGCTGAAAACAATGCTGTAGTTGTGTTAATATCCTCCTGTTTGTCATTATCATTATCATTCTTATTATTATTATTACAATTATAAATATAATTGATATTATTATTATTGTTATCAGAATTTTCACTATCATTATTTTTACTATTATTATAACTACTACTATAAAACAAAAAATAATTACCCCATATACACTATCATCGATATTTATTTTACCTTCCAATAAAAGTCATTTGAATCTAAATTATCTTCGGTGTTTGCACATATTAAAAGATATTTATGATGTAATGATATGGAACATATTTCGTTCATTTTCGTATGTCATCAAAGGTACAGTAACTTAAAGCTTCATTGCCATAATTAGTGAACAACCGCTGCATGGGACATCAGCATCAGCAGATGATATTGGAGAGGAGGGACTGGATTATGGGCAAGGGGGGGGGGGGGGGCACGGGTTCTAATACGGATGGGAGGGAGAGAAGGCGAACGGCAACATAACTATACTAAACTGTCGCGAAATGCTGTGGAATATGTGTGTATATATATATATATATATATATATATATATATATATATATATATATATATATATATATATATATAATATATTATATATATATATATATATATATATATATATATATATATATATATATATATATATATATATATATATATATATATATATATATCATATGTATATATATATATATATATATATAATTTATATATATATATATATATATATATATATATATTATATATATATATATATATATATATATATATATATATTATATATATATATGCATTTATATGAGAGAGATCGATAGATCAGACACACACACATATATATATGTATATATATATCGTGTGTGTGAAAGATGGAATAATGCACTAACACATTTATATGATGAATAAATAACCTCTACGATCGGGATTCGATCCCTCGCCGCCGTTGCAGGTAGATATCTGCAAGACGGCCACTCTACCACTCGTACACGACCACTAAAGGAGTGTGCAACTAGGAGCTAACTAGCATCCTTTGACATTACCTACCTACTCATACATGAGTAAGGATAGCGAAGTTTTACACACACTCCCCGTGGGCACTCGGTAGATAAAGATAGAGCAGTTTCAAATCCAAAATAAGAAAACCTGAGGTGTATTTTATGGAAGATGGAATAATGCACTAACGCATTTATATAATGAATACATATCCTCTCTGATCGCGATTCGATCCCTTGCCGCCGTTGCAGGCAGGTATCTGCAATACGGTCACTCTACCACTCATACTCCTCAGGTTTTCTGATTTGGGATTTGATACTGCTCTATCTATATCTACTGTGTGCATGGGTAACAGCATCTCCAAATACTCTTGTCGAGAGAGTTCATGACCCCTGCTGCCAAGCCAATCCAACTGCTGACATTCAGGTCTGACAGCCCAGAGTTATGAACTACACTACCAAGGTATGTACAGCTCTCTGTGACTTCAATGTCCTCGCCGAGCAGGTTCTCATAGCAAGTTCCCAAAGTCCTGGATATTGGTCTTGGTCCAGGAGACCTCTAGACCCAAGGGCTTCATTACTAAATGCATCCAGAGCCACCACTAAGGTTTCCAAAGACTCAGATAGAATTAGCAACATCATCTGCAAAGTCAAGGTCAGCAGTAACCAGACTATTGCCCAAAGTTGCTCCACAATGGCTTAGAACAGAAGCTCTGCCTAGTATCCAGCCCATTCAGGTGTTAAAATGTGTTGGTACAAGGACACAGCCTTAATTCACTCCTAACAGGATAGAAGCTCTACACCCCCCCCCCCCACACACACACACTATACAGTGCTTTCAGTACCAATATACAGTCTCGCTAGTAGTCCTATAATCCTTGTTGGAATTCCTCGCAATCTCAGGATCTCTTAGAGTGATTCCTGATACACCGTATCGAACGCCTTCTTGAGGTCGATGTAGGCTGCAAACAGCCCGCGCCCGAACTCACGACGATGCTCAACAGGACAGGGGGAACGGTATCGGACCGCCATATGGCAGCCAGGGCAGCATGCAAGCCCCACGCCATAGGTTCCCCACCAGCCTTCAACAATTCAGCTTGGATGCCGCAGATCTCTACTCTATCAATCGTCAGCTTGGAGAATGCCCTCCGAACTTCAGTTAGGGAGGGTGGATCCTCACTGATGGGTGGATCCGGTAACGGAATCTCGGCACTACCCGCATCCAAATTAACTCAAAATACTCAGCCCAAGCCTCCCACACTGCAACAGAATATATATATATATATATATATATATATATATATATATATATATATATTATATATATATATATATATATATATATATATAATATATATATATATATATATATATATATATATATATATATATATATATATATATATATATATATATATATATATATATATATATATATATATATATATATATATATATTATATATATATATATATATATATATATATATATATATATATATTATATATATATATATATATATATATATATATATATATATACTATATATATATATATATATATATATACAAATATGTGTGTGTTATACATATATTCATATTGTAGTGGCATGGGGTAGCTGCAACCCTGGGGAATGGTAGCATGGGGGTGCGAGCAGTGTATGGAAGCGACAGGGGCTCGGAGATCAAAGGCTGTAAGATGGTAATAGCAAATGTCCACACATTGAGATTGGCTGGAGAAATGGGCACACACAAAGCAAAACAATAACACTAAAAAAAAAGAAAATATGAATAAAGTATAACCCAAAAGGTTCCGAGGAGCTGCTTCAAACGCCGGCAGGAGACTGCCCAATGGCTTGGTTGCATTTCTATATACACGCACACACACACATACATACACATATATATATATTAAATAGATATATTCACACATACATTCTGTCTTTTCTCTGTTGGAGAGGGAGGGATAAAAAAATAAAAAAAAAATGCCCGCGCCAAGACTTCTTTATCCTGGTCATGTGTGAGATGGGGTGAGGGAGGTTGGGGAGGGTAGGTGGGAGGGTAGGAGGTAGGGAAGGGGGAGGAAGGGTGGACATTGGGAGGGAGGGAGACAGTGAGAAAGGAGCAGAGTGGGAGGGGAGAGTAAGAGGGGAGGGAGATAGGGGCTGACGTCGCCTACCCAAGAAAACACGCACCTTCATAAAGGCTTTAGAATGAGTGGTCAACCATCTCTCTATCTATTCCGTTCTCGAGATATTTGTTTCTAAATTTGTCGTACCTCTATATGTATGTATGTATATACATCACAAAACGGTCGGTGGGACCCCCTTGTATCTCGGCTTCCAATGAGACTGTCTACTCTTGAACATTAGCCTGACTAGGTTCAGAACCCAAAGTTTCATGTTCCTACCTAGTCTGGAACCCTTTTTCTTAGAACCCTCAAAACCCACTATTTGGCATAATTATGTATCTGCACTGGCCCCGGTTTCAGATAAAAGTTTTTGTATCTGACTTTTCGTAGGTTTTTGCTATATGGCTATTGTTTGGGAGTGGTATGAGTTAGTTTGAGTTCCCTTGAGTTAACTGGGTGAATTTCAAGGGGAAGGGGTGAGAGGTTTGGGTATATATATATATATATATATATATATATATATATATATATATATATATATATATATATATATATATATATATATATATACATACTTATAGTGCATATACATACATACATGCATGTATATATATATATATATATATATATATATATATATATATATATATATATATATATATATATAATATATATACTTATACAAAACAAAACACAAAGACACGCATACGCATACACACACACACACACACACAGCATACGCACATTCATACACACACATATAGACACACACACACATAC
>NW_020871955.1:187479-189979 GCF_003789085.1 Penaeus vannamei
ACACGGAACATAACAAACACAACACGCGCACACACACACACACACACACACACACACAGTATACACATTATATATCTATATATCTATACTATATATATAATATAATATAATAATAATAATAATAATATGTAATAATATAATAATATAATAATAATGATAATGTGTATGTATATATTATTACATATATATATGCATGTATGTATGTTTGCATTATATATATATAGTACCTATATATATATATATATATAGATCTATATAGTATTATATTATATATAAGTAATATATATATATATTATGTATATATATAATTATTATTTATATATATTGTATATAATATATATTATGTTTATTATATACATATATATAAATATATATATATATATAATATATATTGATAAGTATATATATATATATATATATCTATATATATATAATATATATATATACTAATATATATACTGTATATATTATGTGTATAATGATACATAATATATATTTATATATTATATTATTAGTATATTATATATATATATAGTATGTTGTGTGTATATATATATATATTATATATTTATATTATATATATATATATATATTATTGTATGTATCATGCCATGTATATTATAATAGTATTATATTATATAATATATATTATTATTATAACAATATATATAATATTATATAATGTATTATGATAATCTATTATATATATTATTATATATTCTTACAACGTGTGTAAAAAAAAAATATATATATATATATATATAATACTATATATATAATATATATAATATATATATATATATATAGTATATATATATATATATATATATATATATATGTGTGTGTGTGTGTGTGTGTGTGTGTGTGTGTGGTGTGTGTGTGGTGTGTGTGTGTGTGTGGTGTGGTGTGTGTGTGTGTGTTGCCGAAGGCCTTTTCGCTAATGCTTCGTCAGGGCAAACATGACAAGAGTTCAGTTCAGTTCAGTTAGATTTTACGGTCATGCTTCGCCCGGACCTTTTCTCTGGAGGTGTTTATATATATATATATATATATATATATATATATATAATATATATATATATATATAATATATATTATATATATATATATCATGTGTGTGTGTATTTTCATAGAAAATCTGATATGATACACGAAAAGTTAGGGGAATTACGTTTTATATTACGTTTTCTTTCAGGTGTGTGTTCAGTGTTATGTTATATTTTTGTTACCGAACTAACTGGTTAAATGTGGAGGCATGCAAAAGTTGAGGTTAAATGCGATTTATA
This sequence comes from Penaeus vannamei, assembly GCF_003789085.1. NCBI lineage: Eukaryota > Metazoa > Arthropoda > Malacostraca > Decapoda > Penaeidae > Penaeus > Penaeus vannamei. Next base: position 188,766 of record NW_020871955.1, read on the forward strand.
AGGGCTTATGTTGAAGGTATTGCAAGCAAGCAGGAACACACACACACGCAGACGAATTATTGTACACACATACATATATATTATATATATAATATATAGTATATATATATATATATTATATATATATAATATATATTGTATATATTATGTATATATATATATATATATAATATGATTTATATATATATATATATATATAATATATATAATATTATATAATATATAATATTATATATATATATATATATATTATATATATATATATATATATATATATATATATATTATATATAATGAATATATATATATATACTATATATTATAATATAATAATATATATATGTATGTTGTATATATATTTATTTATATATATGTATTGTGTATGTATATATTTATATATATGTATATATTTATAGATATGCTTTGTGTATGTATATTTATATATATGTTGTTATTAATATGTATTGTGTATTATATACACACACGCACACACACACACACACACAACCACACACACACACTAAACCACACACAAACACAACACCACACACACACACACACAACACAAACACACACACACACACACAGCACACACACACAACACACACCACACACACATACGCGCACGAACATTTTTGTATATAGACATATATATTTTTCCTCTATATTATTATTTTTATTATCATTGTATTGTGCTAAATAGCCGTGGTCCTTCTCACTTACCGTGAGTGAGAAAACGTGGTCCGGGGAGAGATGCAAAAAAATAGTCCTTATGTAAATGTTTTATTTGTTCGTTTATAGACAAAATAGTACAAATGATTTCATATGCGTGTGTATGTACGTGTGTGTGTAGATACTATATATTCTATAAGATATAGACCAGCTTTTTTTCTAAAAGAAATAAAATGATAATGAAAATTGAATAAAAAAAGAATTAATGAAAATGACATTTCAAAATGTTTTCCGAATACTACTTCCATTGACAACTAAAGCACTCACCGACATTTTTGGAAAGGGAAGAAAAGCGGTTTATCCTTTACACTGTTTCGAGTATTCAGTCTGGCTAAATATTGTAACATTCTTTGCGAGTAAAAATCGCTTATGGCAAAATATTCCCACTTATGTAATATTTAAAGTGAATTTAGATTGTTAAGTCTAATGTATTATCTTTACTTATTGTAATTGTAACAATGATGATATTGATAACAATTATG
>NW_020871955.1:194979-199979 GCF_003789085.1 Penaeus vannamei
TTTGTTTGCATCATATTTGGTCAGTTTTATACTTCAGCAAAATGTTTTGAACATAATACCCCCCCCCCCAAAAAAAAATGTGGGTACTTTTAGCCTATGCGAGTTACCCGCTCGAAGATGTATTTTTTACCTACATTAATCATTCGGTAAAAAGACTTTCTAGTCGATTATATTTTTGGAAAATCTCTCAAAATACAAAAAAAAAAAAAAAAAACACATACACAAAAGGTCATCAATACACGGTACTGATCTGTCTGTACATTCATATACGATATATATATGCATGTATACACAGATCAGTACTGTGTATTTGATGACCTTATAAAACAATATATATAAACAAAAGGTCATCAAATACACGGTACTGATCTGTATACATACATGAATATTGCATATACATACATATATGTATGTATATACGATATACATATGTATGTATATACAGATCAGTATTGTGTATTCGATGACCTAAAGGTCATCGAATACACAGTACTGATATTTTGTATTATTTTTATAAGTATGCCCTCACCCTTTATGCAGACTTGGGACTGCCTAGAGTATTTTTGATGACTCTAGGTGGGTTTACATACATACTAAAAAAAAACAAACACACAAAACAGTGTCTGGCCTCTCCCCCAGCGCCCTGGGTGTCGGATAAATCTTCACAAAATTTGACCTCGCATTTAGATGTAACCACCTAAATGTGAGGTCAAATTCTGTGATGAATTATCCGACACCATTCCCCCCCTCGTCCCACAGCAACCCATGCTGGGGAGAGGCACGGGGTACCTGAAGGGTACCAACGCAACGGAGGGGGGGGGGACCTACCGCGCACACCATACAACTTCATACATACACTTCACACAGTACAAATATGTCAAAATTCATTTTAAAATAAAAACAGTTCGGTTTACGTAATTAAAATTAAATGCTTTTCAAAAAACTCATTATAAAATTAAAATGAAATTCATTATACAAATTAAAATAAAATTCATTTGTTTGTCAAAATAAAACATATTGTCGTATTATATATATATATATATATATATATATATATATATATATATATATATATATATATATATATATATCAGTTAAAACACATTCATACATACATTTATTCAAACATCAAATACAACACGCTTCATTCACGCATAGCATAGTCGGGGCCGGCATAGCTGCTTAGGATTGCGGGATGCTACGCGGAACTTTCCCTGTCCTGCTCTTGAAGTACCCGAAGGCATTCGACAGAGGTGTCCACACTCAGAGTTCGCAACAATGAGCCTTCCTCGCTACCGAAATTGTGTTCCAAGGATGTAACACGGGCAAGAAACATGATCCGATCAAGACCATGAAACTGTTTTTGCAACCTTGGACCACAATTTGGAGTGTAAAGACTCGTTGATATTCTGTGTGTGGCCCTTCTGGCACTTCATTAGCAATGTGGGATCGGAAAGATCCGTGTATATTTTCTCCACCTCCGTGCGAGCATCGCGGGGAAAGGTGGAGAAAATCCCAGGCTCCTGGATAGCTGTGGTCGGGTCCACGCCTCGAGCCACAGCTTTCTGGTACTTGCACCAGGAGCCTTCTCCAGGCGGGCACAAGTCATGGTGGTGGGGAGAGAAAATATGGGCCGAGAGATGATGAAATGTGGCGAGAATGCGAGACTGCATTTCCCCTACACCAGCGCGGATACTGGAATGTATCGCGCTGATGTAGTAATTGCTCAACCTAGTCATCATCGCCTCAGTCAATAATTTCTTGAGGGGATAAGTCTTCCTGACTTGCCCCCTCCTTCTCCCCGACATGAACGTCGTGTTCTGCGTGAAGGTGCTAACCAGTTTCAGCAAGCGGGTTTTCATCCGCTTGCCTACGTGATTCGCACACATCTCTTTCACAACAGAATCAGGACCGTACGTGTCTCTGACGGCGTTGAAGGTGGCGGCATCACCGTCAGCCACCATGACCCTATACTCAAAACCCAGATCGCGAGATCGGCCCCATAGAATTCTCGCGATCTGTACCTCCATCCCCCCTGACGAACCAATATAATCCCCGTGAGGGCAAACCTCCATGCCACGGGATACGCGAGGGCACAACCGGCATTTACCAATAACCAACATATCAATAACGTACCCGGTGTACACCTCGACCAAATATCCCATGGCATACAGGCTCTTGAAACACCCCAATTTCATCCTGATAATACTGACGGACGGTTTGGAATACAATGTTCATTGATTCGGCATAGTGGGCCTCCATCCTTTCGAAGAGAATCTGCGCGTGATGGTAGTACGCAAACTTCGAAAGGGCTGGAACATGGAGGGCACCACAATACCAAATGTACCCATTGTATCCATCATCATTCACCAGGGATGCATAAACCGAAGACAAATTCGGTATGGATGATCCACTGGCTTTGGGGTGTTTTGTGGCCATAATAACACCACATGTTCGACATGACCACTTGTCAAACTGTGCAAAGCCTGAGCCATGGCGAGTGATGGTAAGGCCACCACCACAGGCTTTGCACGCCACCACGTCCAGCAGATCCTGGGTATGGGAACGACTGTACAAACAGGCATTGTACCCAGGATCTGTGCGACCATGAGCAAGCATTCCCTTGACTAAGGAATGGCGCAAAGAGATCTTACGGCCTGGACGTGGGGCATGTGGTGATACTGGGGCCACAGGGGATGTGCCTCTGGGGAGGCTGAGGCAAGGCAGAAGAGGAGGCAACATCATGCTCCATTTCACCCTCATCAGAGAACGTATATAATACGGGGTGATCCTCTGATGTATCCCTCTCCCTCACAGGAAGTCTCTCTTCATCCTCGTCGGAGGAATCGTCTACCCCTCCCATCAAGACGTGGTAAGGGATGGGAGGACGGGCAGAAGGATCGTTCCTCGACGTTGACGGTCGAGGAGACTGGTGCGGGGCTTGGGGCAGGTTCAGGGTGTGCTGAAGGACTAGTGGCATGGGCAGGGGTACAAGCGCGAGAACGTGCCATGAACGTGCGCACGGCGGAGCGCAGGACTGGTTGTAGCATGAGAGCCTTCAGCAGGACCGGGCGTGGCACCTGTGATGCGAGCAGGGGCAGGCGCGCCACCCGTGGTACGAGCGGGGCGGGGCGCGCCACCTGTGGCGAGAGCGGGGCCGGGAACGCCATCCGGGGTACGAGCGAGGGCGTGTGGCATCCGGGTCATGATCAGCATCTGTTGCTGTGGATGAGGGCAGGCTTGTCTTCTCCCGCTTTGCCTTGTTTGCTGTGTCCAAAGTCCGCTTTGTGCGTTTGTTTCTACATTTTTTTTTTATTATTATTATTATTATTTATTATTTTTTTTTTTTTTTTTTTTTTTTTACAAAACATCATTCTAAAATTATTATTTTTTATTCAATCATAAAATACCTAGCAATGATTTTCTGTAATTCATAAAATGACAGGCGATTCTTTTTCTATCTTCTTATTATTATTATTTTAGGCAGGTAAAGCGAGAGCAAGGAACACGCAGGCGAGAGCGAAACCGTGCGTTCCCTTCACCACAACGACCATGAATGGTCCTTCGGTCTTTGTCCGTCCACAACACCTCGGTTGCCAAGAGTAATTTAGCCTAACGCCCCCCCCCCCCGCCCCCAGCACTAAACTCTGACGAATATGATAATTGATATATATAGATATTTATCTTGTGATTTTACGTACAGATACAACTAATGCACAAATACAACTATATAGAATGTATTAGAAAGATAAATATAGACGTATTTATCAACATGGATCTGTCATTGTATATATACTGCCATGGAGGAGGCTTCAGGCCAGTTTTATATATTGTAAATCCCCATTATAGCTCATTATAAAGGGAAATGATACATGATTATATCATATGGAAGTATTTCACATATCATTTGTTATCCATACTGTAAAAAATAAAAAATAACATATAACGACAATTTTGATATGATACCGGTATAACTTACGAAAGTTTTATGGCTCATTTTGTAGCTAAATAAACAATCTTGTGCTTGTTGCACTTACTTTTGCAATAGTTACAATTGCTTCTTACAAGAGTGACTTATATAAAAAATAGGCCTACTTGGACTGTTCAAACAGTCATCTTTGTAATTTATTCACCAAAAAAAAAAAAAAAAAAAAAAAAAAAAGGTCTTCTAAAATCTGGCTTCCGTATATTATAGTTGAAGGATTGTGCTATTCAGATATGAAATCAGAATGGCTGTATGATTTTTGGGGGATTTTTTAGAAAATTAAAAAAATGGTCAATGTAGGCCTATAGACATCACAAATCACTGTGATCCTACTATAACAAATGTCGTGTAGTGAGATACTATTACTTGCTAGGAATTTCCACAATACTTCGCAATGAAGGTAAATCATAGGGGATTATGTTATAAGAAGATTATTTTAATACCTAATTTTGTTATACCAAAACAGCTATGAAAATGTACGAAAACCCAAAAATGCCGATATCTCGGAACGCTACCTTTGTAGTCTTCGTCAACGATTTTAGACACAATTTTAGTCCGAAAAAAACGTTTTATGGCTCATTTTGTAGCTGAATAAAAAATCTAGTGCTTGTTGCATTTAGTTTTTGACATTTATCCCAAAAAGAAAAAAAAATCTCAAAGTCGGTTATTTCAAAAATTTACAATAAAAAAAACAAAGTCGAAATCGAAAAAAGTGGTTGCAACAAGCACGAGATTTAGGGTGAATCTGTTCAAAAATCACATCAGAAAGCCTGTGTATTTTTCCTGGATCAGAAATCATTGACGAAAAATTGTCAATTTTCAAAGGGGGGACATTTTTTTTTTTTTTTTTTTTTTTTTTTTTTTACAATAATTCAAAAAACTGTTCGGGCGATTTTGAAAAAAAAAAATGTTTGAGATCTCACTAGGGTCTAAATAAATGGGTGTGAGTTTCATCAAAATCGGCAAGAAAAATCGATAAAATTACCATACTGACCCCTTGAACCTCATCATATCT
>NW_020871955.1:213081-218081 GCF_003789085.1 Penaeus vannamei
TCTTCGAAAAGGAAGGTCTTCTCACAGTGAGTTGGCGTCGCTCCTTATGCATCTAAACTTCACACCAATGTAAAACTGTCTTTATCAGCTCACTGCAAGTAACAGACTTTTCAATATACCATCTCCAAACAAACATATTAAAAGCAATATCAACATATTCATCAATATCATCACAACTTGAAGCCACACCATTATTTCATCATATTCTAATCTTATATACAAAAAGGACGAAGGTTTGTTCGATGCGACGACGTTCAAAGACGACTTGATCGCCAAGTTGGAAGCAGCAGACCAAACTACAGAAGCAGAAGCTATGCTGGCTGCCATTGAGGACGGAGACTGTGTGCTCGAAGAGGGCGAACCTAGCGTAAGGCTTCCAAACTCGCCTCAAAGATATAACCAACTGCCAACAATGATCTCTTGACTGTATGAGATGACCTACTGTTTTAAGCCCCGAAATTATTTTCATTAATGGTTTCTTTCTATTTATCCGCAGTTGATGGTGCTCTTCGAGTTCATAAAATGTATCAAGGACGCGTGTGAAGGCGAAGGTGAAGAAGTATAACAAAAGACACGGAAAGAGGAAAGCAACACACCGAAAATCCTTTGGACTTGTTATCGAATCTTTTTTTTCGCTCCTTTCAAACTGATAAATGATCTTGTAAATGCTGATTCGATTCAGAATGTTTCAAATCTAAAACCTAATCACAAATCCACCTTTATTTTGCACATCTCTTTCTAATAAACCCTTAGAATTCATTTGATTATTTCTAACCTGATTTTTTAATGAAAGAAAAGACTCTTGAAAGTAACATGACTGTATTAAGGAAATATCTTAAAGAAACCAACTATTGCTTAGACTTTATAGATCATCGTTCAGATCGATATTTCTCCTGATAGGCATGCACGTTATTTAAATCGGTGTCTCCTAAATTTGCCATAATAATAAACCAAGACTTAGCGACTGAGGTACGACTCTTAGCCAAGCCTAAAACATTTTGTCGTTTCCCAGGAATATATCTTTAAACCAAGGGATGCCTTTGGGAAGTTAGAGGGATTGAATAATACGAGACATTTCATAGTATTTAGAAGGATTTAAAAAAAGAATTGGAAATATTTCCCATAACCTCTAATTTTTGTAATACATGTGAATGTACCATGCATTTATATGGCCTATAAATAAACAAACCAGTAATGGTGCATGAGTGGTAATGTTAATAAAACTCCCAGTCTTCCTAAACTTCTATTTCGACATCCACCAACGAAGATTATATTTTAGACAATATTTATTAGTTTCTTTATTAGTTTCTCAAAAATAGTCGACCCTTGATCCAAGGTCTATTTAGATTCGGGTGTGTGAGGCCCCCAAGCCTCCCTTCTCTGCCTTCCCTCACCCCTTTTTTCCTTCTATTTCCTACTCCCTTTACTTCCCTTCCTTTCCCTCTCCTAGCTTCTGTGTCTCTTACTTTCCCTCTCCTAGCTTCTGTGCTCTCCTTTCTAATCTCTCCCAGCTTCTGTGTCTCTTGCTTTCCCTCTCCTAGCTTCTGTGTCTCTTACTTTCAAATTCCTAGCTTCTGTGTCTCTTCCTTTCCCTCTCCTAGCTTCTGTGTCTCTTCCTTTCCCTCTCCTAGCTCTGTGTCCTCTCCTAGCTTCTGTGTCTCTTTTCCCTCTCCTAGCTTCTGTGTCTGCTTCTGTGTCTCTTACTTTCCCTCTCCTTCTGTGTCTCTTATCCTAATACTTTCCCTCTCCTAAATAGTCTTCCCTCTCCTAGCTTCTGTGTCTGTGTCTCTTCCTTTCCCTCTCCTAGCTCTCTTATTTTCCCTCTCCTAATCTCCCTCTCTTTCTGTGTCTCTTATTTTCCTCTCCTAGCTTCTGTGTCTCTTACTTTCCCTCTCCTAGCTTCTGTGTCTCTTCTTTCCCTCTCCTTTCTGTGCTACTTATTCCCTCTCCTAGCTTCTGTGTCTCTTACTTTCCCTCTCCTCTTCTGTGTCTCCTCCCTCCTAGGTGTCTCTTATTTTCCCTCTCTAGTCTCTCTTACTTTCCCTCTCCTAGCTTCTGTGTCTCTTCTTTCCTCTCCTAGCTTCTGTGTTCCCTCTCCTAGCTTCTGTGTCTCTTATTAATCTCCTAGCCTCTGTGTCCCTCTTACCTCCCTCTCCTAGCTTCTGTGTAGCTTCCTCTTACTTTCCCTCTCCTAGCTCTGTGTCTCTTATCCTCTCCTAGCTTCTGTGTCTCTTACTTTCCCTCTTCTAGTGTCTTTATTTTCCCTCTCCTAGCTTCTGTGTCTCTTATCCCTCTCCTAGCTCTCTCTTACTTCTAGTGTCTCTTACTTTCCCTCTCCTGGTCTTGCTTTCCCTCTCCTACTTTCTATTTCCTGCTTCTGTGTCTCTTATTTTTCCCTCTCCTAGCTTTTGTGTCTCTTACTTTCCCTCTCTAGCTTCTGTGTCTCTTTTTCCCTCTCCTAGCTTCTGTGTCTCTTACTTTCCCTCTCCTAGCTTCTGTGTCTCCTCTCTCCTAGCTTCTGTTCTCTACCTAGCTTCTGTGTCTCTTACTTTCCCTCTCCTACTTACTCTCCTATCTGTGTCTCTTACTCTCCTAGCTTCTCCTTAGCTCCTAGCTTCTGTGTCTCTTACTTTCCCTCTCCTAGCTTCTGTGTCTCTTACTTTCCTTCTCCTAGCTTCTGTGTCTCTTCCTTTCCCTCTCCTAGCTTCTGTGTCTCTTACTTTCCCTCTCCTAGCTTCTGTGTAGCTTCTGTCTCTTAGCTTCTGTGTCTCTTACTTTCCCTCTCCTAGCTTCTGTGCTCTAGCTTCTGTGTCTCTTACTTTCCCTCTCCTAGCTTCTGTGTCTCTTACTTTCCCTCTCCTAGCTTCTGTGTCTCTTACTTTCCTTCTCCTAGCTTCTATGTCTCTTCTTTCCCTCTCCTAGCTTCTGTGTCTCTTACTTCCTCTCCTATGTGTCTCTTACTTTCCCTCTCCTAGCTTCTGTGTCTCTTACTTTCCTTCTCCTCTCTAGCCTAGCCAAGCATCCATTATTTGCCTTGTTACTTTAGCTATTCTTTACTCTTATTTCATTTTCTATACTGTCTTCTTACTCTTTCTTCTCTATAGTAACTTTCCTCCTCTATATTTTTGCCTTATACTTCATGTTTTTGTCACAGAATGCCTAGACCCTAAGCCTCCATGCCTATCTAGTGATGGGTTTTTCTTTACTTCATTACTTCTTCCTCTATTCCGTTTTTCCCTAAATCCTATTCCTGTTCATTTTGCCTTAGCCTAGCCCCTCCTTATCCTACATCCTGCCCTATCCTGGCCTACGGAAAAGTATGAAGATCCTGGAGGACAAGAACACACGGATCGGCTGTCACTCCTCACCCTTTATGCCTTACCCTTTTGGCTTTTCCTTTGTATACCGGACAGTTATTATATTGCATTTGCCTTTTAAAGGTTATGTTTTTTTTTCTTGAATTTTCAATTTACGTTTCTTTTTCATTCTTATTGCCGGGCATTTTAGAAATCTTTGTTTTTGTTTATCAAAGAGCCGCTCATCTTTTATAGTTCCCTCATAGTATGATTTTAGTTTGTAACCTTTTTTTACAGTTCTTCCTTGTTCATTTTGGAAACTGTGATTGCAAGCTAGTTGAAGCTTTGTTTTCACGTTTTTTTTTTTTGTTTGTTTGTTTGTTTGTTTTTGTAAATGTGTTTGGCATAATTCCCCTTTTATTTTTTATTATTAGGCATTTATTCTCTACCTTTTATGTTCTGTGATATTTTAGTTATATCTATCATTGTATGTATATTGATTATGGATTTTATTGTGTGTAATCTTTCTGCCATAATTATTTTTTAGTTCGTTTTATCTTTTCAGTTTTATCATTTGTCATTTTTATAATTAAGATTTGCTTATTACTGTCTTTTTATTCTGTTATATATCCTTTTCACTGTGAATTACTTTGTAAATATTTGTTTTCATAGAAACTTTTGTATTGCTTTGTTCCTCCCGCCTACAGAAGGGGAAGGATTCGACTGAATAAAGAGTGTTAAGTCTGCACCTGTGTTTACGTGTCCTCCATGGATCCTACAGTGAGATGGCGTCGAACCAGAGATAAGGCTGCATCTGACTTCATTACTTGCCTACTTTAACGAAAGCTGATGTTGCAAAACATTTTGAGTATACGGATAGTTGAAATATGCATCATCACTCTAACCCCTAGACAGACCCACACTTCCTTGAGGCTTTTAAGGAACTAAGTATTTTTTTTTGTTTTATTGATTTGGGGTAAACGGGGCCCACCTGCCCCGGCCCTTAATCTCTCCGTCCGCTTCACGGGCATCATCATTTGGACGATGCATTTTCGAGAGTCCCCTTGCCACTGATACCCTTACATGTGCAACCAGATCCACGTACAGATTTGCAATGAAATTTCTATTCAGCACCAAAGTGGTTCATGGTAGACTTCAGGCTTGACCTTGGGGGAAGACTTGCTGTCTCTGCTTTCGAAGTCCGCATAAACTTTTCGTCATTTCATCGTGTGAAATAGGTTATTGTCAATACACCAGTGATAGCACTCTCATGACACTGGAGAAAAAATATATTTTAAAACTATTCTAAAAATGTATAACTTGTGTGTGCTTCAAGGTTGCGATCAATCTTCCAGTCCCTCAAGGTGAAATCAGACGCTAATCCCACGTGTATAAGAACTATTTACACGCAGAAGCGAATAAAAATGCGCTACAGTTTTGTTGGAGGATCAAATAAATCAAGCATGACATTTTTACGACTAAATGTTGCTAGCATATAAAAGCAGCAACAAGAAAGTGTTAACTTTTCAGCAATAAGTATCAGGGCTTCCCTCATATACATGATTTTCTCTCTTCATTTTTACTTTCTTTCATTTTCTTTGAATGAGCATGTCTTCAATCAGTCATTTTAGATATATGGTTTACTTGATTAAGCATATTGATTATAAGATTTATCGTACACACTTCATTCCATTAAATTGAAGC
>NW_020871955.1:223081-225581 GCF_003789085.1 Penaeus vannamei
TACAAACTCCCGTCTCCAGTGACTGCAAGAAGTGAAAATTATTGAAAAGAGACGGCAAGGAACGAGTGTCATCCTTTTGCTGTGCTGCATAAGAGATGAAGTGGTTTAGATGCCGTGTGGTTATGATTCGTGGGTACATTTCCTATTAATGTATATTTGAGTACAGACGTGGCCTTTCCTCACTCTAATTACGAAGGATAGACTTGTATTTCAAACAATATTGGAATCACTACTTTGGTTTATCGTTGATTTAATGTAGACTATCGCGGATATTATGTGCACGTGTTGATGTTTATATGATAATATAGAGAGAAAAATGGTGATCATACAAATTGGATCATTCATAACACCAACGATTATTGGCAACAACTTGGGTAGCCACAAGAAGAGAGCTGGGCAATGAATGACACCCCAGCTGTTTGTAGTCTTAACCTATTCATCTTATCAATCAATATGTGCGCACAAATACACACACACATGTATAGACACACAACCATAACAAACACACATATACATATATGCATACTAGTATATATGTGTGTATGTTGTATAGATATAGGAAATGTATATGTATATGTTTCTGTATGTATGTATATGTAGCCTGTATATATGTGCAGCGATTTTCTTCGTCAACCATATGCTTTCCAGGGTAATAATGTTAATATTGGAACATTTGCAGAAGGTCGAATAGTGTTTAAAATATAAATAGACACAACTGAATAGATATACCTTCGATATATTTCAATGCTGATTAAACTGTTTTCCATCCTCCACCCGGACAGTAATACTATTACTATCATAAAAGAAATAACATGGTACCTTTATTAAATTGTGGAAATACGCGAAAGAGCGAGTGATGGAAACTCCCTTGACCATGACATGGGAAAGGCAGGTTCCGACATTATGATACAGCTCATCGAAGGAGACGCTGGTGTTTCTTAAGGTCACCAATAGATGGCGTTAAAGACTTTTTCTGTGGTCGTATTGTGTTGATTGTCATGTATTTGACAATGTTTTTTTTTAATCTTATTTTCACTTATTTATATGCGTATAAACGAAGGAAATGTTCTTAAATCTCTTTTGAGTTCGAAATAAATCAAACAAAAATGTACTCCAAGACTATGTTTGTGTGTTATTGTATGATAAGGAGAGACTATAAGCTTTACTGTTACAAGAGGTTCTCTGTATGACCTTCAGTGAACATATATATATCACATTCAAAGGTTTTGTAAGAGTATAAAATGGAAGCTGGAGTAGGAATTTTCTTTGAGTTATGAAAAACTTCATTTCCCCTTGCGGGTAGAAAGCAGATCCGTTTATCTACTGCTTTATCTAATATGTTTATGTGTGCTAAAGGCGGTGGCATTTTCCCAGTGCGACATTAGATTATATATATATATATATATATATATATATATATATATATATATATATATATATATATATATATATATATATCCATATATATGTGTGTGTTTCACGCGAAATGCAGTATAATTTTAAAATAGCTAGATAACCATGAGGTTTTAATCAAACAACTTTTACTAAGCACAGATGATATTTTATCTATATTATTAAAGGATTCATTAGCCTGCCAACGGTAAAACCCTGTGAAATAAGGAGAGCACTTTCCGTAGAGTTGTACCACTACCTCCATATACCAGCCGCTGTGACAGCCATAAAGCCGCCTGAATATGTTACGAAAATGATGCCTCCTGGGCCAAAAGGCTTTGGAAATTAAGCAGGACCAACGATATTTATAATGCTCGGCCCTGATTCAAGATATGATACACTAAGGTTTAACTGGTTTTGTTGATTGTTGCACGGTGTCAGCAACCTGTAAATTAACAAGAGGCAAAAGGGCGATGTAAATAATATGCACCTTCAATTTTCTGCGAACTTTGAATGCTCTGAGAACTACCACTCGGGCTCATTTTAACATATATAAGAGAGTACTTATTTTGGTAATCAATATGAATATTTCGTTATAAGTCACCTCACTTTGGCGTTGTTTTACCTCGCTATTTGTATTGTCTTTCAAGTACATTGTCCAATAGCAATTTATATCACAATTTGTACTAAAAAGTTTCTAGACATAGATTTTCAATTTCTTTATGCTTGCAATGTCATTTCATCATGGATCGTCAATCATATACGACACAAGAATTATACACTCTGAAAATAGAAGCTTAAATTGCCTTCATTCAATCACTGAAAACATATGATCAACAACTGAAGGCTTATTTTCCACATTTCACAAGTGTTGATGAGATTATTTGATGTCTCCCACACTTGAAATTATTCCAGATACAATTTTGCTGCCACAAATAGAGGATACCATATGATAACCAAGTCGTGTCGAGTATCAAAGCCCCGAGTTTATAATAGCCATTCTTCGGGTTATTTACTTGCACGAGTTTCGAAGTAAATGATAATAAGATGTTTCAGAAAAGATGACAGACTTTTTACAAACTGATTCCTTCAGTAATTGTCGTGGTCG
>NW_020871955.1:245581-253081 GCF_003789085.1 Penaeus vannamei
GTCTTTCCACTTCAACTTTCCTTTGAAACTCTATCCCGTTTGTCTCACATAAAGCCAACGCTATGTATACCTAAGAGTTAACACAAATATGGAGGTAAAAATGGTACAATTTAAAGCTTCCAAGATAAATGTCTTTCACAGTCTTCTGCCTAATGCTCTTTCATATTTAAGAGGAATCTCAGCAAACCTCAGTTCACCCTCGTATTAGTAGCAATTCTCCTTGGTAATATCATTCATTACTTCTATCAAAGACTCACTACAATTTCATCTTCGCTTTCTTATTGATATATAGATTTAGAACTCGAAAATCAGCTGTTGTGGACAGCACTTACTGTCGATGGGTGTCTTTTACCCCTTCGTCTGACAGATCTGCAACCTCTCTCAGTTCCATTGAAGGACTTGTCATCATCAGAACCAATGTTTCGTAAACTTTATGCGTCCCGAACCTGTGGCACTTTCGTCAGTCACATCTATATTCCTCCTTGTATACCAAAACTGTGAAAATACATACACACTATTTTGCAAAGAAAAACACAATACCGTGTTGATAATATGGAAGAAAAACCCACAATGTACAAACTAGATTTATCTAGTTTGTACATTGTGGGTTTTTCTTCCACACACTATTTTGTATATGCATCATTTCCTCTTTTTCTAATCACCCCGTATTGTGTAAGCCTTGCAGGCATCCTCGCCTCTGTTTCTCAACCAAGACTTGGGTAACCTCTAACCGCGAGAAAAAGGTTAATTGAAACTTAATTTTCCATGTCTCTCTTTCAATTTGGCTGCTTGTTTTTTGAACGAATTGAAGGGGAGATCCAGGGTGTGCGGTCGTGGTGATTCGGAACGTCCGTTGGGGTTGAACGATCCATCCCAGGAAGAAAAGACATCTGTAGGATATGTGGTATTCTTTAATGATCCTCTTTCAGGATTTTGAAGACTTTTATTATGCCTTTGTATTTAAACTTAAAGTGTGGTCGAAAATTACTCCCCTCCCCTCCCCCACCCCCTAAGAAATGTGTTCCTTAATGATGCTCTTTCAGGATTTTAAAGACTTGTTACGGCTTTGTATTTAGACAGTGTGGTCGAAAATTATCCTCCCCCCTCTATTTTACCTTCTTTTATTTGAAAGATTGCATTTTTTTCAGGAACGAATGTCAGCTTCAGAGTATTACTTCTCTGTTACTAAACCTGGAGCGATAATTATTACCAGGATTTTTGCATCGTTGCGCATGGCATTTTTAATTCCATGCAGGAAGTGGTGGAAACAGCCATAACGCTCTCCCCAGTTTCCATTGCTTCATATAGCTATTATACATAAACACCCCATTTGTATGAATCTGTGTGTTTGTTCGTGGTTAAATACGTAAGTGCGTGCGTGTGTACGTGTACATGAACATACGGTTCATACGTTGACCTTCAGTGTAGCATGTGAGTCATTGTAAGAAACACTGCAGTTGCAACTCCGCAGTTTCCTTCAGCCACTGTATGGAATCGCTTGTCGACGCACCGCAGAACACGAAACGTACTCTCAGTAGTTTGTTTTATTTGTTATTTGTGTTATTTTGTGGATAGAAGTGTGTAAGTGTTTGTTGACACCAAGTTGTGTATTATGTCCAATGAGCAGTGTGTCCAGTGTGTCTCTCTCACCCCAATGATGGAGTGAGAGAGACACACACAACAGGCAGACAGACAAACAACACAACAACACACACACACACACACACACACACACACACACACACACACACACACACACACAACACACACACACACACACACACACACACACACACACACACACACGTACACACACACATGCACACACACACACACAGGGGAGAGATACAATAAAATTTGTCCTTTTCCTAGATCGCCAACATGAAACAACTGTCGCTTTTGTTGATGCTGACGACGATCATAGCTACAGAAGCACAAGGTAAGTTTTAAAGCCTTGCTATAAATTAATTAATTAAAGTTAAATACGATAGTTTATTGAGTTTTTATTGACGTTTATGCGATACTAATGAAGCCCTTACTACTATGATGTAAATATATCACAAAAAATATGAAGCAGCAGATATATTGAAAAAAAAATGTGAAACAAAATATATTACTTACAATGAAGTGTAAAACGCAGTATGAAAAAATTAAAACGTATAAACATGTACCATTACAGATTTTGTTTTCCACAGCCATGAATAAATGTCAAGAACTGTTTAAGTCAGTGGAGAACGTAAACACCGCCCGGTACAGGAACTATTGTATCGAAAAATACAACCTTCCCATGACAGGTAGGCTAACCTCGGAGTCACCCATACGCCGTGAATAAATCGTGTTATTATAATTACAAAGTACTTTTAAAGAACACAATATTTTTTTCCCAGTTCGTGAAGGAGCAAGCGATATCGAGTTCATTCTCCAGTATCAGAAGCTCAATGCAGAACAGAAAAAGACGTTAACTTTGTGCGTTTTCCAAAAAGAAGGATTTCTCACGGTGAGTTGGCGTCTCTGTATCCTTGCAATCTTGGTCTAAAATGTATTCATGTTTTAGGTATTTTCTTTGTATTTCATTTACACAAATTCCGGATTATGTTATTTCGTACGACTGAAAATACACACAACCAGCAATATCTGAGAACATGAAAATACCCCTAAGTAGTGCGAAACGAAACGCTATCAATAACTTTTTCTGTTTTTATCAGAGTGACGAACAGTTCAGCCCCACAGCTGTGAAGACGCAAGTGACGGAGGCGCTGCGGCGAATCGAAAAATCTCCGGAAAGAGATGAAGTGACAAAAGCCATTTCGACAGATGCGTGCCGTTTACGAGATGGCGATCCCGACGTAGGTGTATTGTGAGCGTTTTTTGTTATTGTATGTGTGCAGTAAGGATTGGTATATTGATTTGAGGTGTTGGAAATAGGAATGAGTTCGATTCTCTCTCTCTCTCTCTCTCTCTCTCTCTCTCTCTCTCTCTCTCTCTCTCTCTCTCTCTCTCTCTCTCTCTCTCTCTCTCTCTCTCTCTCTCTCTCTCTCTCTCTCTCTCTCTCTCTCTCTCTCTTCTCTCTCTCTCTCTCTCTCTCTCTCTCTCTCTCTCTCTCTCTTCTCTCTCTCTCACATTAATATTCTCTGAATTTGTTACTTTATTTTTTTCTCTCTACATGTTTGTGTATGTGTGTACAGTGTATCTCTCTGTATCTGTCTATCTCCCTGTCTCTTCCAAATTGTTTCTCTCTATATATTTCGAACTCTCTCTCAAACTTTCATTCACAGTTTCTCTCAAACTTTCCCTTCTCTCTGAATTTCCCACACTCTAATACTCTCTCTGAATTTCTTACTTCTTTCTCTCTCCCTACATATGTGTTTGTGTATGTGTAACCAAATAAGAATAGATAGCTCACTCCCCTTCTAAATCCAACAGATGATAGAAACCCTCAAGTTCATGATATGCTTGAAGGCAGCATGTTCGACAGCAGAGACTTCCCAACCTGATGTGGAATTACTTCCGGTATGAGTATTTTATGAGAGATACTGATGACAGTGTGTGGTAGTTTACTTCTCTTTTAGTATATGATATTTTTTTTCATCCATTGATTACTTTTGATTATTTCAAATAACATTCACTACATTTACTGCAGTTTTCATTATCATGCATTACCCAAATAACTGTCAGATACATTCACTGATTCACAACTTCTTGGAAGATAAAAAAGAATCGCGTCAGGAGTATAACTTTCTTATCAAACCTGAAATAGTAAATTTCGTAATATATTATGAGTAAAAGTATACCTGGCGACGTATGGCAGCATTATTATCAACTCACGGCTGGCGCAGTGAATCAGCAAAAGTTCCCACTCATATCAACATTGGAAACTTTGCTGATTCACTGTATCATCGATAATACTTTTGGTATTTTTTGGCTTTTGCAAGTGTGCTGATTTCTTCACCTTTACGATACACATACTGCATATTGCACAAAACCACAAGGTATTTTTGTTTAATGGTAAATATTCGTAATACCTTCGCATAACCGATTACGACGATATTGGTATCGATGGATTCCTCACACCCTGTACTACCTAAATAGAAATTGTGCCGCCGTCCGCCAATACCCACAGTCCTGGATCCGATAGCAGGGGAGGGCATGAATGGTACCAGGGATATTGCAGGGTAAAATATAATTAACATACAGAGAATTGATCAATATATCTTCAAATGTAGGGGGCTGCTGTCTCCGAACCCCATCCTGGACAACAAAGAATCGGCATGTACGGCAAGACAGAGCGTCGGACTGACTCGGAATCGAACGTTCACGCATATCGATCGCACGCTCTACCCTGCCATGGTAGTAGCCCATCCAGGACGTGGGGTCGCAGGAAGCACAACCCCCCGCATTAGACAATATAGTTACTGATTCTGTGTATATGAATCATATTTTACCCCGTAATTTCCCTGGTACCTTCCATTCCCTCGCCTGCTATCGGGGCCAAGAATGTGGGGGTTTGGTGGGAATCCGCGGCAAATGTCCTACATACTTTGGTCGGAGAGGGTGAGAGGAATCCATCGACACCAATATTATCCTGATCGGTCATGCGAATATTCACCTTTGATAAAAGAAACTAGCATTTTTTTCTTATTTCACAATGTAAAACTATTTTGTGCTAAACCTTAATAACAGAGGTATTATCATTACCTATGTCTAGTATCATTATGCATTTAGAGAGGATTTTTTAACATTTATTCTGTAGTATGGACACTGTTTTATGGAAAATCTTTTGGTAACTATTAAGAGAAAATGGGTATTTTACTGGTAACCCTCTAGAAACATCCTATATAAATATATTGTGCATCTCTTGTGTATTTGCCTGAGGTACAAGTGTAAATATAATTGACATGTACAACTAAAGAATAAAGGTTAAAAGCTTATTACGTGACATGTAAGAACCTCCTGAACAACATGACTGCGACAGAAACTGCACAACTCTATCCTCTACACCAAGGTTTTCCAACCTAGGGTACATGTACTCCAAGGGGTCTATTTGCATTTCACAAATCTTAAAAGATATAGAAAAAATAATAAGATGTGAAAAGGGTATACTACATGTCTGTGAATATTGAAAAAAACAGTATTATACAACAGTCTCTCACAACAGAGAAAGTTCTCATCCCTGTATCATGATACAAAGTTACGTATATGCAAGAATTCATCATTATCATTCGTTCAAATTCCTTAGTCTGTGTGAAAATAGATGCTATGATAAAATAATAAACTTTAGATTATACGGAATCTGTCAGAATGCCTAGGAAATACAAAAGAAAATAATAATAAAAGAAAGAAAGAATGATGGGGACCTCTGCCGCCCACTGCAATGTACCTAGGAAGGATCATACACAGATTTTTGGAATCATTTCTCTCTTTACTTTGCAAATTGAGATACTTTATTAGAGTTTTCAGGACCACTGAACTCTGAGGAAATTTTATTTGACTTTGACCTGGCACGCCTAAAGACTAGTTAATTCTTAAGTTATACCACTCATTTCTGTGTACTGATAATAACCTTTATGCCGTTGACATACAGCTTAATACAGTAGATACTTTTACTCTCGAAATTAAGCCACGAGGAGAGTTTAAATAGAATTAGTAGAAAGATCCGTTTTTTTTTATCTTTCTTTCTTTTTTTCTTTAATTCTTTCTTCCTTATTTTCTTTCATATGGGGCGATTCTTCGTTATGAAAGATTTTACTGGCTGCACCTCCTACGACATGGTAATAGGATATGTAAAGAAAAGGAATATATGCAAAAATAAAAAGAATATATGTAAGAAGCTAAACGTGCGTAGTGATTCTCGTATAAAATATAAAGCGTATGGTTATTTAATCTCAAACTGATGTCGGATTCACTGAATAATTTGTTGTCAGCGCTTTCAAGAACTATTTATTTTTGATAGATTGTCGTTAATGCACCCTATGTGATACATCAGGTTGGTGGGATTTTAATGCACATTGCTACCAGGTAATAAAATCTATAGGATGTTTAGAAATAAATATGCTAGGAGAAAGTAGGACCGTTTTTTTTCGAGGCTGTGTTTTGCGTTTATTTGGTATTAACCAAACAATTATAAATACGGCATTTCCGGTCTGATTTACAACGACATAAACAAAACCGCTTCCTAAAAGGGACGCCGCGTATTTTAAAACGTATGGTTGACTATTCTGGTATCATCAACTATTTGCAGAAACACAAGCAAGAGCCGCTAATGTTATCATCGCCTTTCAACATAGGCCTATATAAAACATATTTCATTGTTTGTTTAGCTTTATATAATGTGAAACGGAGCAAATCCGGGTCCTTTTGAAACGGAAGGGATAGCGGTATCCCCCGGGACTCTTCGCTTTATGTACCCTTAGCCTAAAGACAGGGCAGTGATATTACAATTAGCTATTCAAATTGACATGATATTTGAAATAGCTTAGATGAAACAGAAATAACTGCTAAAAATTATACGCACAGTCCCAATGTATTGTCAATTTTCTGTTAACTAGTTTTCTTGACAAAATAATGTGTCATCTCCCTTCTAAAAATCTCTCTCTCTCTCTCTCTCTATCTCTATCTCTATCTCTCTCTCTCTCTCTCTCTCTCTCTCTCTCTCTCTCTCTCTCTCTCTCTCTCTCTCTCTCTTCTCTCTCTCTCTCTTCTCTCTCTCTCTCTCTCACTCTCTCTCTCTCTCTCTCTCTCTCTCCTCATCTCCCATTCTCACACTCACTCGCTCACTCTCTCACTCTCTATCTATCTATCTATCTATCTATCTATTTCTCAGTTGATTTTGCATCCAGGATGAGTTGACCGTCATATAATAAAAATAAAAACTAGAGAGAGAGAGAGAGAGAGAGAGAGAGAGAGAGAGAGAGAGAGAGAGAGAGAGAGAGAGAGAGAGAAGAGAGAAGAGAGAAGAGAGAGGAGAGAGAGAGAGATCCAGTGTTCAGGGATGATAAGAAGTACTGTACCTGTGCCGCCCTTACCACAAGGATACCTGAATCCGGGATTTTCTTCCTCATGACACTGAATCAGGAGAACGAGATCGAGTTGTCAAGCAGTGTTGATCGCAGTGTGTATATACTGTATTTATGTGTATATGTATGGATAGATAAAAGGAATGAATATACGATATGCGCCTGAGGGTGTGTACTGGCATGTACACTGTATAGCACCATAAATACTATAATATATGATTTAACTTTGGATGAAAGTATCCCAAATATGACAGTCTGGAGTTCTGATGACCAGTGCTTGAAACACATAATTCCAGCAGAAGGAAAGGCCATATCTGTTGGATTATTGGCTGCATATAAGGATAGAATCATTTGATTATTCATTTCGGATGCTGAAATATGAAATAATCACACTCATAACTTGTAAAATAGAGCAACGAGTAATTGTTTCAGACTCAAACGATTTAATTGTTATGGTGATTTTAAGACCATTAAGGCCTATATCTTC
>NW_020871955.1:258081-268081 GCF_003789085.1 Penaeus vannamei
TCTTAATTCTTTTGAAACAACTTTCCATTCAAGGTTAATAGAACTCCTTACAAAATTCAAGATTTCATATTGTTAATCAGGAACATCAACTGCATTTTTACTTGTTAATGATGTCTGTATAGAAAAAAAATACATTTACTGATACAGAGATTTCTTTTATTACCATATTATTCCTAAGTTCTCAGTGTATTCCCCTTTATTGTTGCATATATATATTGCAGTTATATTGATACTAAACTTTTGTAAAAATACAATCACTTTAGGACAGAGAAAGGGTCACATATGGGAAACAGGAAACATCAAAACATCTGGAAAGAGGAAATGATTATCTATGGAAACTCCTTTATAGTATTTATTTAGCATACACCATAGAAATTCTATAAAAGATTGAACATACTCTGAAGTACGTAGTGAGAAAACAGAACAGCTGAATAACAAATCAAGTGAATTCCTCTTCGATTAGTCATTACCAGTCTTAGTTCAGCAGAGAAACGAATGCTGTCCAGTTATTACAATAAACTTGGAAATACAAATGCATATAACTGCATGAATGAATGAAAAAGAGTTCAAAAGAACAAAAATCAATCTGTTCAAAAATGAAAAAAAAAACTAAATACATGCTATGGTCAGCTAACCATACCCTTACACATTTTGTGGATAGTGGAGGTACACAATTAAGCTTTTACTAAATAACATTTCCTGTTCATCCAGTTCTATCAATACATAACATTTTTTTTTATTTTTTATTTAGTGATATATCTATTTATCCAAACTCTGCCAGAAAATTTGTTTTTCCCTCAAGAGAAAAAGAAAAAATGCCCTCCAAGCTAGGTGTGAGAACAAAAGCACTTGACATATGAAACACTAAAAACAATATTCCAAATAGCCCTAATTGCCGAGTAGTAAACTGAAGGGGAACTTTCTGGGTACTGCCTGTAGCATGGTACACACATTGTGGGTGAAAGAGCAAAAGGCAGAGGGACTTGGCTTCTGCTTATTTCTTCTTGCTCCCTGGAGCTGGTAGGGGTTGTCCTTTGTCCTTTCCTCGCAGGCGCATCCCTGTCAAGGAATATCAGGATTAGCTAAACAAGAATAAGATTTGTCTTCCATAACTAATATATAATATATATGTATATATATACATATGTACATATTACATATATACATTACATAATACACACACAATATATACATAACAACACACAATAATTACATATATACATAACAGACACACACATATAAATACGTATACATAACAGACACACATATAAATACATATACATAACACTAACACTAACACTAACATTAAGGCCCGTACTTTTAGAACCTTTCACCAGTGCTGGCGTTTGCCTGGCGAAGCTACGCCAGGCAAACATCTGAGTGAGGGAGACCTTACTTTTAAACCTAACGTTTGCCAGGGCGGGTGAAGGGATCGCCAGGCCCTAACATCTTGCATTCCTGCTAAATCTAGCGCAAATTTGTTTACATCTGCAGTGCATATAACATGAGCTAAACCTAATTATTAACCTCGAGAGAAGACGAAAATGTTGTGTCCGCAATAGTCTCACTTCATACTATAACAAAGGAGTTAAAATCTAACTTTATGCTATAACAAAGAAGTTGAAAATAACTTTATACTATATCAAATTTAACTTTATATTTTATGCTATACTACACTTTATGCTATAACAAGGTTAACTTTCTGGCCCGTACTTTTAAAACCTTTTGCTAGTTCTGGCGAAAGGTTTCGCCAGGCGATCGGGAACTTCATACCATTAAAAGTTTGCCAGGCAAACTTTCGCCAGGGCTGGCGAACGATCGTATTGGAATAACCTGGCGAAGCAAAGTCGCGAGAGCCCTCCCTTTCCCGTGTTTAAATACCATTTTCTTGCATTCAAATTATAAATTAGTAACATATTTATGTATGATATGATGTAGGAATCACATAGTAATTCTAAAATATCTTAAAATCATAATTTATTATGAAATAACCTATATACGTAGTTTTTTCAAGAACTTTGATGTTCTAGTCGAGAGCTCAAGACATCAGCTGTATTCCTTCCCCCCTACCCCAACCCCCACCCCCGAGATGACTTATTTAGATATAGGTTGTTATTTTGGTTGTAGGGATAATGTTCTTTTCACAAATGTTACCAAAAGAGTTTTGATGATGGCATGTTTACTTTTGGCTATAGAAACATAGCTGTAGTGCTCCACCGCCCTATAATGAGGCGTGTCTAATGATCCCCTTATAGGCCTACAGTTCAATATCTTCTATCAGTTAGGAATAGTAAAATGATAATTTTTAAACTCTTTTGTTAAAGTATGAAGTTATTTTTTGTATAAAAGTATAAAGTTGATATAGTATAGTATAAAAAGTATAAAAAGTATAATTGATATATATATCGATATTTATCTTGTGATTTTACATACAGATACAACTAATGCACAAATACAACTATATAGAATGTATTAGAAAGATAAATATGGACGTATTTATCAACATGGATCTGTCATTGTATATATACTGCCATGGAGGAGGCTTCAGGCCAGTTTTATATATTGTAAATCCCCATTATAGCTCATTATAAAGGGAAATGATACATGATTATATCATATGGAAGTATTTCACATATCATTTGTTATCCATACTGTAAAAAAAAAAAAAAATGAACATATGACGACATTTTGATATTATACCTTTATATCTTATATACGATATATCGCTGTAATAATGGCATACGCAATTTTGGTAAAAAAAAAACCTTTTATAGCTCATTTTGTAGCTAAATAAACAATCTTGTGCTTGTTGCACTTACTTTTTGCAATATTTTCAATTGCTTCTTATAAAAGTGACTTATATAAAAAATAGGCCTACTTGGACTGTTCAAACAGTCATCTTTGTAATTCATTCACAAGAAAAAAAATAAGGTCGACTTCTAAAATTTGGCTACCGTATATTATAGTTGAAGGATTGTGCTATTCAGATATGAAATCAGAATGGCTGTATGATTTTTGGGCGATTTTTTAGAAAATTTTAAAAATGGTCAATGTAGGCCTATAGACACCACAAATCACTGTGACCCTACTACAACAAATGACGTGTAGTGAGATACTATTACTTGCTAGGAATTTCCACAATACTTCGCAATGAAGGTAAATCATAGGGGATTATGTTATAGGATGATTATTCTAATACCTAATTTTGTTAATACCAAAACAGCTATGAAAATGTACGAAAACCCAAAAATGCAAATATCTTGGAACACTACCTTTGTAGTCTTCGTCAACGATTTTAGACAATTTTAGTCCGAAAAAAATGTTTTATGGCTCATTTTGTAGCTGAATAAATAATCTAGTGCCTGTTGCATTTAGTTTTTGCATTTTTTTTTCTGTTTTTCTTGTAAAGATGACATTTATGGAAAAAAAAAAAATAATAATAATAATTTTATAAAGTCGGTCATTTCAAAAATTTACAAAAAAAAAAAGTCGAAACTGAAAAAAGTGCTTGCAACAAGTACAAGATTTAGGGTGAATCTGTTCAAAAATCACATCAGAAAGCCTGTGTATTTTTTCCTGGATAAGGAATCATTGACGAAAAATTGCCAATTTTCATGGGGGGACGTTTTTTAAACAATAATTCAAAAACTGTTCGGGGGATTAAAAAAAAAAAATAGTTTTGAGATCTCACTAGGGTGCGAGTTTCATCAAAATCAGCAAGAAAAATAAAAAAATCGAAAAAATTACCAGAGAGTCCCCTTAAATGCACAACCGCGAACTATGAATTCCTTGAGTTGAAGCCAATGACTGGCTGATTGGACACACAAAACTCTTACTCAACTGCATATTTTTGTATCAATCTGTATGCGTAGCTGTGCCATTTCTGCTTCCAAACAACTAAGCCACACACTTTGCAAAGTTTCCAATCTGGTATATACACACATACATACATGTATATATATATATATATATATATATATATATATATATATATATATATATATATATATATATATACACACACATATATTAATGTATAATACATAAAGACATATATACACATAAAGACATATATACACATACATACATATATATATACATATATACACATACATATATATACATATATACATATATACATATATGTAATATATACATATATACATATATGCATATATGTAATATATATATATATGCATATACATATATGTAATATATACATACATACATATATGTAATATATACATATATACATAAGTGTAATATATGCATATATACATATGTGTAATATATACATATATACATAATATGTACATATATACATATACATATATAATAAATATACATATATACTATATTACATATATATATATGTGTAATATATACATATATACATACATATATACATATATGTAATATATACATATATACATATATGTAATATATACATATATACATATATGTAATATACATATATACATATGTATATATACATATATATATATGTAATATATACATATATACATATATGTATATACATATATATATATGTAATATATACATATACATATATGTAATATATACATATAACATATATGTAATATATACACATATACATATATGTAATATATACACATATACATATATGTAATATATACACATATACATATATGTATATATAACATATATACACATATATGTAATATATACATATATACATATATGTAATATATACATATATATATATATATATATATATATATAATATATACATATATATGTATATATACATATATACATATATACATATATGTATATAATATATATACATATATAATATACATATAATATATGTAATATATACATATATACATATATGTAATATATACATATATACACATATGTAATATATACATATATACATATATGTAATATATACATATATACATATATGTAATATATACATATATACATATATACATATATGTAATATATAAATATATACATATATACATATGTAATATATACATATATACATATATATATATATATATATATAATATATATATGTAATATATAATACATCTATGTAATATATACATATATATGTAATATATACATATATACATATATAACATATAATGTAATATTATACATATATGTAATATATATATATACATATATGTAATATATATACATATATATATGATAATACAATATATACATACATATGTATACATATAAATATATATATACATATATATATACATATATATATACATATATACATATATATATGTATACATATACATATATAATATATTAATATATGTAATATATACATATATGTAATATATACATATATACATATATACATATATGTAATATATACATATATACATATATGTAATATATACATATATACATATATGTAATATATACATATACATATATGTAATATATACATATTACACATAATGTAATATATACATATATACATATATGTAATAATATATACATATATACATATATACATATATGTAATATATAATATATACATATATACATATGTAATATATACATATAACATATAATATATATATTATATATATTATATATTAATATATACATATATACATCTATGTAATATATACATATATACATATATGTAATATTATAGTATATACATATATGTAATTTATACATATATGTAAATATATACATATATACAAATATGTAATATATACATATATACATATATGTAATATATACATATATGTAATATATACATATATATATATGTAAATATACATAATACAATATGTAATATATACAATATACATATATGTAATATATAATATACATATCTGTAATATATACATATATACATATCTGTAATATATACATATATACATATCTGTAATATATACATGTATACATACATAATATATATATACATATATGTAATATATACATGTATACATTATATGTAATATATACATGTATAACATATATGTAAATATATACATGTATACATATATGTAATATTACATGTATACATATAATGTAATATATACATGTATACATATATGTATATATATATACATGTATACATATATGTAATATATACATGTATACATATATGTAATATATACATGTATACATATATGTAATATATACATGTATACATATATGTAATATATACATGTATACATATATGTATATATAGCATGTATACATATATGTAAATATACATGTATACATATATGTATATATACATATACATGTATATCATGTATAACATATATGTAATATATATATAATGTATACATATATGTATATACATGTATACATATATGTATATACATACATATATGTAATATAATACATGTAATATATACATTATATATATGTAATATATAATGTATACATATATGTACATACATATTGTAATATATACATGTATACATATATGTAATATATACATGTATACATATATGTATATATACATGTATACATATATGTAATATATACATGTATACATATATGTAATATATACATGTATACATATATGTAATATATACATGTATACATATATGTAATATATACATATATACATATATGTAATATATACATATATACATATATGTAATATATACATATATACATATATGTAATATATACATATATACATATGTAATATATACATATATGTAATATATACAATATACATATTGTAATATATACATATATACATATATATAATAAAAAGTATTTATTAATACATATTATACAATATAAATGTAAATATATATACATATATACATATTATAATATTATACATATATACATATATGGTAATATTACATATATACATATATAATATTACATATATACTACACATATACATATATGTAATATATATATACATATATATACATATATGTACATATATACACATATGTAATATATACACATATATACATATATACATATATGTAATATATACATATATATAATATATACATATATGTAATATATACATATATGTAATATATACATATATACATATATGTAATATATACATATACATAATGTAATATATACACATATGTAATATATATATACTATAATATACATATATGTAATATATAACATATATACATATATGTATATAATATATACATATATACATATGTAATATATATACATATATATATGTAATATATACATATACATATTTGTAATATATAATATATATATATATATATATATATATATATGTTATATATACATATATATATATATATGTAATATATACATATAATACATCTATGTAATATATACAATATACACATACATATATTAATATGTAATATATACATATATGTAATATATACATATATACATATATGTAATATATACATATATACATATATGTAATATATACATATATACATATATGTATAATATACATATAATACATATCTGTAATATATACATGTATACATATCTGTAATATACATGTATACATATATACATGTATACATACTGTATATATATATCTGTATATACATGTATACATATGTAATATATACATATACATATATGTAATATATACATGTTACATATATGTAATATATATGTATATGTAATATATACATGTATACATATATGTAATATATACATGTATACATATATGTAATATATACATGTATACATATATGTAATATATACATGTATACATATATGTAATATATGTATACATATATGTAATATATACATGTATACATATATGTAATAATATGTAATACCATATTGATATATACATATATACATATAGTATATATACATGTATACATATATGTAATATATACATACATATATGTAATATATACATGTATACATATATTAATATATACATGTATATATATAATATAACATATATACATATAATATATATATATACATATATGTATATATACATATATACATATATGTAATATATACATATATACATATATGTAATATATACATATATACATATATATAATATATACATATATACATATATGTAATATATACATATATACATATATGTAATATATACATATATACATATATGTAATATATACATATATACATATATGTATTATACATATATATATATGATACATACTATATAGCATATACTATATATAATATAATATATACAATGTAATATACTATATACATATATGTATATATATACTATTACATATATGTAATATATACATATATACATATATACATATATGTAATATATACATATAGTATATACATGTAATATACATATATACATACATGTAATATATACATTATATAATATATGTAATATATACATATATACATATATGTAATATATACATATATATATGTTAATATATACATAATATACATATATGTAATATATACATATTATAACATATATGAATATATACATATATACATATATGTACATATATACATATATGTAATATATACAATATACATATTATAATATACATATATACATATATACATATATGTAATATATACATATATACATATATGTAATATATACATATATACATATATATAATATATACATATATACATATATACATATATGTAATATACACATATATACATATATGTAATATATACATATATACATATATGTAATATATACATATACATATATGTAATATATATATATATACATATATGTAATATATACATATATACATATATGTAATATATATTACATATATACATATATGTAATATATACTATATACATATATGTAATATATACACTATTACATATATGTAATATATACACATATACATATATGTAATATATACACATATACATATGTAATATATACATATATACATATATGTAATATATACATATATACATATATGTAATATATACATATACATATATGTAATATATATACATATATGTAATATATACATAATATAATATTGTAATATATACATATATACATATATGTAATATATACATATATACATATATGTATATATACATAATATATGTAATATATACATATACATATATGTAATATACTATACATATATGTAATATATAATATATATATATATAATACATATATACATATATACATATATATATATACATAAATGTAATATATACATATATACATATATGTAAATACATAAATATTTATATATAAATTATGTTAATGTAATGTATGTAATGCATATATATAATTATATAAATAATAATATAATATATATATATACATATAATTATACATATAATTATACATATACATACATATACATATATACACACATATACATATATACACATACATATATATACATATACATACATACATGTATATACATATACATAAATACATACATGTATATACATATACATAAATACATACATGTATATACATGTACATAAATACATACATGTATATACATGTACATAAATACATACATGTATAAACATATACATAAATACATAATGTACATAAATACATACTATACATATACATAATACATACATGTACATATACATAAATATACATGTATACATATACATAAATACATACATGTATATACATAAATACATACATGTATATACATATACATAAATACATACATGTATATACATATATATAAATACATACATGTATATACATATACATAAATACATACATGTATATACATATACATAAATACATACATGTATATACATATACATAAATACATACATGTACATAAATACATACATGTATATACATATACATAAATACATACATGTTATACATACACATGTATATACATACATAAATACATACATATACATACATTTATACACATACATACATATATAAATGCATATACATACATTACATAATATTATAATATACATATATATATAAATATTATATTATATATATATATATATATATTAT
>NW_020871955.1:273081-280581 GCF_003789085.1 Penaeus vannamei
GAGAGGACACTTTTTCTATGCTCAGACTCCTATTCCTTTACACCATGACCGGCATGAAGGTTGGATTACAGATAATTGAACATTAAAAAAAAAAATTAAATGACAAATAACAAAATGTGACGTTATAATTTTTGAACTGGCTTATGGTGTCTATGCAAGGAAAAGAGTATCCCCATCTGGATACAACATATCAAATGACAAATATAAATGTTCAAAAATGGCAAAAAATGCTTACGAACATAAAGAGATAATAAGACTACAAAGGAGAGACAAGAAGTTTTGAAGTGTTCATGTGCACCCAACCTAAAATCCCCATACCCATGAGTATGTAGTGTTCACAATATATTTGTCTGGAAATTTTCCTCCAACCACACCCATGGTATCAACTCCACTCCTCTATTCCTCTTGTAGTCCCTCCTCTCCATTAATTAATGCCTGACTGAATTTGGTGTGGAAATGTGAAAAACTGTGAAGCTTGGCTTTTTTCCCCAAAACAGGATATGTTGTTACCAGATGTTACTAATAACATTTTCAAAAGCTCATAACATTATCAAGGTCAACTTGCAAGCTGCATAGTACTAATGGCTATATGGCAAGATTGAAGTGAATTTGAACTGAGCAAAGGCATCAAAATAAAAAGGAATACTCCTTAACCCATAAGTTACATTAATGTTTTAGTATGGATATAATTTTCTTATCTTTTCTATTCATACTTTTTTAAGCATGTGATTAGCAAAATATCTCAAGATGAAACTACCAGTGTTGGCAGAGAAGGAAATGATAACAGTAAAATTCTTAGCACAATAACAACAGGTAAAGACAATGCATACTTGTGTACATACATGGTGCTTATGAAAGAAAGTGCAACACCATATCAGATACATAAAATGAAAATTTAGTGGCAAGAACTACAATTAGTGACACTGACTTTTACTAAACTTGACTCAATGCCACCAGGTGCTTAGTCACCAAGGAGTCAATTACTTATCCTCCCTATCTCACCTGTCTGCCCTTTTCCTGTATTTCTGGCTATATTCTTTTTTTGTTCTAAATTATCATTTGTTTTGTTAATAACATTGTAATAACTATAAAGTCAATCATAATATCATTAAGAGAGAAACAAAACTCTCCCAAAAATCAAAGCGAGGCAAGGTCACATAGGTCTATTAACTGACCGCATGGTGGCTTTGCACTTGTCGAGCCATCTATGTGAATATATATATTCAACAAAACTTTATTAGAGTGAATATTACATGTTCCCAGCAGCACTGAGTTAACTGCATTTGATGGTGAATTTTTTCTTCTTATCAACCCAAAGACTAAAACAAACAAAACCACTATTAGACATTAGTGGAAAAGAAGGTGCATCATATTGCAAGAACAACTGTAAGATGGTATTGCACAACAGCTCACAATGTTGCATCAGTGCCAGTCCACAGCAGGAAGTTGCATCAGCATGATGATCAAATGACTGTATGAAGTTATTATACTGTACCTAACACAGTATGAACTTGCATGAAAATATAATTTTGTATTAACATATATAAGGTATCTTTTAAAGGAGGCTTTACCCCTTCGTTCTATGTATGGGGATGCCACCTCCCAAATCCAACCAAACAACATATTATGAAAGAAGACTGAGAACTAGTAAATTATGCTGAAACTACTACCAAAAGCTAGTGCGTTGAAAAGTCTATATCTTGTATACACTCTCCAGTTGCTCTTCTGAAATCCAAACAATTTATGATTTCTTAAACAGAGTATTAGATGATTCATCCTTGCTACTTTCCTTGAAAAAGAAATTGATAAACAAATAAAATCTATCAACATTTTTTGGTTGCCCATTATACATGAAGTGAATCCAGCAAGCCTGCAAAGCTCTACACAGCTATCTAAGACTTTCCGCTTCTGACAAATGCCTAGCAAATCAATACACACAAGACTTCAGTACGACTAATGCCTAGCAAATCAATACACGTAAGAATTCAGTAGAAGTTGAGACATACAGCACAGAAGTTTTGTTTTTACCACCATACTAAAGAGCACTTCTAATCTAATCTGCTTAGTGATTTTTTCATTTCTTCTCTCTTTTAACACAGCTATCTACAAAAGGCTTCTTCAACATTACTATCTACAATGGGCTATTCTGAAGATTAGCTTATATTTTTCCTATATTTGGTGGTTTGTGGCCACTGCTAAACAATAAAACCTCCACATCTGTTGGCGCTTTAGCAATGGCCAACAACCCTTCACAACATTTAATCTGGCATGATTAGAGTTTGTAAACGTACTTGGAAAGTCACTGTTCAATATTAATCCTGCTCAAGTTCTCTCCCACCAGAATACATAGGGAGATTTGTTGGCCTTTGCCAGAACACAGGAACTCCTGGTTACTGTGCCACTAACAGGCTGGACTTAGGATTGTACAAATATATCACAGATCCTTGGATCCTTGGCTGGCCTTATAAATCCTTCATAAATCCCTGTACATTGACAGTGGATTTGGATTTTGTGTTAACAATTTAAGTACATGGGAAAAATCTCCTTATGGAAGTCTGTGTGACTATTTTCTACATTATTTTTGTTCCTAACTGTAAAACAACACTAGCAGTCGTACACAATTTTCTTATTAACATTTTTGGCAAGGCACAGAGTTTAGCCTGATTCTTTATTTAACAAAAAAAATAAGAGAAAGACAAGCTCTATCATCAGAATATGTACATGTATATGTATATGTATTTGTATATATATATATATATATATTATAATATATATATATAATATATAATATATATATATATATATATATATATATATATATATATATATATCTGATCACAGTACAGCAGCATATTACTATGCACCCTTATTAATTTGTAATTTACACCTTCACTTGTGCTATTAGCACATTGGATTCAGGTGATGGGATATTTTCATCTTTAAAAAAATAGTCTGAATGTTGGGTGACATGTACGTCTTTTCAAGGGAAAATTTGGCTGAAGGGCAGGGTGACGGGTTTTGCCATGGGAAACTGTTCCCAAGTGATAGGACATATCGCCATACATGCACAAAGCTTTGGAAGGGAGAATGACTTGTGGGCCTTTAGGAAAGGACTCCTAAAATATTTCCACTTATAAATGAAGGTGGAGTGTACTGTGTGAGTTATGCCTGGGAGAATGCTGGCTCCAGAGAGGACACTATGTCCATGCAGAACATTGTAGTTACCTGCGGCACAGGGTGTTATGGAAAACTGAATAATACAAAATTAACAAAATATCTCAAATAATACAATAGTTCTTATTACTGATATTGTACACAGTGTAAACTATCTGGACAGATGATATGAAGCATGCTCTTGATGTAGCACTGCAAATGACACATGTAGACCTCAGCAAATATAAAACAGCAAAACTAAAACTGCAGAATAAGAGCTAAAAGCATTACATTATGTGCATGTTCATGTAGGATGGGTCTACACTTGGGGAGAGTCGCGATTCACGTAGACCTATTTTATGTCAAAATACCAAAGCAAGGCACTCACTTCCAAGGGGTTAATTCATACTGAAATGTGTATCATGTCAGTTCCTATGTCAACTCTTTTTCTAATGTTCACACAATTCTTTCCTGAACACTAACCAAATCTCAGTCACACAATTTTTGAAAAGTGTCAAGTCTCTGATCTTTATATCAGCTATTTAGTATAAAATGATTGATCTGAAAACATGCTAAACCACTTTTATCATAAATGAAGTATAAAAGTTTAAATATATATACAGAAACAGAGAGAACAGTACTTATATCTAAATTTTTTACTCTTTCAATCTTTTTACTCTTTCAATCATACCTCATTGGAGTGAGGAGATGCGATACTATATCACTGTAAATAATCACAGACGCAAAGTGATGCTCCATCATTATGGGTCATTTTCCCAGTTGTTACGAAGAGGTTTCCCACATCTTACCCCACGCCAGACAATCACCCAGTGTTAAGGGGCAAATACAAAAGCTAAAAATTATACCCATCCATACTGAATTAATGCTAATGATTTTGAAAGTTTTTCTACTTTTCAAATTGCTTCATAACAACTCAATGACCCAAAATTCTGGAAATGAAACTGAGACCTTTGATATCACACAGAGAGAATAGTAAAATATCCCACAAACAGAAAGAAGAAAGGAAGAAAGTGCCAAAAGAAGCATCTGAAAGAAAAATGGTAAATGCAGAAATAAAAAGTGGAAAGTGGGTATGAATATCAGGATGAAAAGTGGACAAAGAGTGAAATAATATCACACAGGAGTGAAAAGTGGGAGAGAAGGGTGTGAAAAGAGGAGCCATTGGGGGTTGGAATTGCATTGATTTTATACATGGTGAAACACACTCTTAGTTGCCGTGATGTAAGGAGGCCACAAGGGGTGAAATTCTTCCTATTTCACCCCCTGCGAGGTGAAATCTTTTAAATCTAATAACTTTCATACAACAATTTTGCTGTGGAGGCAAAATCCTGTGTGGAAATTACAAGACAAAATTCAGGTTTACGGAAAAAAGTTCCAAGTTCATGGAAACACCCCTTTTTTGGCCTCGCCTTCTACATCACAATAATTACCACAAAAATAATGAGGAAAAAAACAAACAGTGTAAATAAGTTACCGAAAAAGGGCGATGAAAAATGGACTGCAAAATAGTTCCAAAAAACTGTCTGGAAAAAGAATCACGTTGCTTTCGGTTCCACGGCTGACTTCCAGCTTATAACGCTCTACACTACATATCTACCTGCTCACTTTTAAGCTGGGAGGCCTTCTGGGGCTTCTTTCTAAGCACAGTAACGGTGTCCCAGTCGCTATCAGCCATTATTCACGTAAATTTGGATAGAATTTCGGGAGGCGAGGGAGAAACGCTGTCGCACGGGCGGTCCGGAAGGTCCACTATGAGCTGCGGAAACGGGATCTCGTGGTCGAGTCTTGGCTTTTTTCCTTTCCTTCTCTTTCCGGGGCTTTCCGAGGTCGCGATTTGGCTTTTATACTGAGTTTTGCCTCTGTAGAGTTGCAGAATATTGCGTAAAATGATGTTTTTTACGTTTTCTGTGGTTGTGGGTGGTATTTCAGAAAACGGATTTCTTTACGGGTATTCTATTGTAATATATGAACGTTTTCCTTTTTTAAAAACCTCAAGATTGGTTTAAAATTATATCAATACAAATATCAAATAATCTATTAAACAACACTATCAAATATAATTAAATGTATTTTCTACAATAAAACATATCCTGACCAATATCTTCAGTAAACTGTTCTATATTTACATACAAAGGAACGCAAACACGTGTGCACACCACAAGGTCGAATCTAGATGCATCGATGCACAGTTTTCAAGGCCATTCACAAAAAGATATTTTCTTGTGTTCTTTTGGTAAATTTCAATTAAGTAAATAAAATTAGATTTTAATTGAACAAATGAAATTGTTCTTTAACAATTTATTTTGATATCGTTAATTATTGGGATAGTTTCTAAGCACACTTCAAAGTAATCAATCTTTGACTGCCCAGTAAAGTTCGTCTGAACATTCTTGCTTAGGAAAGAATATTATGTGGTTTACAGTAGTATAGTTATACTTTTTTATCATTGACAATGGACACATGGAATTCTGTGTATATGTTTACGAGTATTTTTCCACTTTCTTTCATTCATTTTCTTGGTGCTACGGAGTTTGATTGATTTTAGGTGCTGTTAATGATTCAGTTTTTACGTAATATTAGTTGATGTTCTTAGTGAAAATTAAAACTGGATTAAGTTTTCCGCTCTCGAACAGTTGTAGTTTTGACGGTTGCCAAGTATTACATTTGTAATATCAAAACCCGATTGGCAAAGAGAAGCAGATATTAATAAAATTCATTATATGGATATACGAAACCCAAATAAACGAAGGAAAAATGGTGCTGTTTTCCCCGGCATTAGCGGAATTGGCAAGACAAAGAATAAGTTACTTGGGTATATGCTTGGAAACAAAACAAACGAAAGGTACTAGTAACGATTCTATGAGTAGATGATCGCTCATTTATTTATGCCCGTTTATATGTCTAGCTATGTAACAGTTACCCTCTCACTTTCTCCATATCCATTTGATATTTATACTCAGCGACAAGTTTGTTTTCGATTTTTTAGTCTAATGCTTGCCATATGTTAGAAACAAAATGTACAGAATATATATATGCTAAGTATTGATAATAATAGTTCTGACTGAGGATAAAGGAATTTCTATTCT
Organism: Penaeus vannamei; assembly: GCF_003789085.1. Lineage (NCBI taxonomy): Eukaryota > Metazoa > Arthropoda > Malacostraca > Decapoda > Penaeidae > Penaeus > Penaeus vannamei. Next base: position 279,342 of record NW_020871955.1, read on the forward strand.
CTTTTTTCGTAAAAAGAAAATATATTTATGTAACACATGCGCATATACATACAAATGGCAGACACAATCTCTGTGTCTTTCACTCTATCTATCTCTATTTATATATCTATCTATATTCGTAAATAAGTTTGCGTCTATCTTCCAATCAGTCGATTTCTTACTCTCCTTGTACACTAGATATTCTTCCCTTCATGTTTTCACACTGGCACTCATCAGTAAATGTATATATATGTCTCAATAAGCATATCGCCCAGAAAAAATACACTTATCTGTTAGATAGTTACATAGTTATCTTGAAAAATTACCTCACAATGGAATAACAAATTTACTAAGTAATTTACCATTGAGGAAGTTTACTTGTTGCTTGATGTTTACTTGTTATTTTCGGCTAAGGAAAAATAGGTAGAACAACAATATATACAATATGATCACGAGATATGATAATACCCCTATCGTTAATAGTGAATTCAAACATGTTTAGATTGTGATGATGGCAATGGTAATAATGATAATAACAACGCTAATGGTAATGATGGCATTGGATAATGCTAATGCTAGTAATAGATATTTCAACGTTGTGGTCTATTAATTCACAGACCCAAATTCAAGACTGTTCTGTGACAAGTGTGGAATCACACATAGGCTCCATTTTCTGGTATTGATTTTTTTTTCTATTTTTTCTTTCTCTCTTTGTTTTTGTTTACTATCACATTCTTTCTATTGTGTTCTCTATCTGTCTGTCTATCCATCTATCTATCTATCACTATCGCTATCTCTATCTTTCTATCAATCTTTCTATCTACCAACCAATATCCTCCTCACTCTGGGGCTTCGACCAATAATTTTGAATTGATTCAATATTTTACAAGCTGGTAACAAACATGATTTTGACTTGAACTGAGAATTAACAGAAAAAAAATGTCTGGTGTTACTTATTTTACAGTTAGATTTTTTTTTCAGACTGGAGAAACTAAGCCTAAAATCTATAATCTCATTAATATGCCTGGGAGAACGGAATGGAAAATAAAATTAAAAGTACTAGTATATTGAACACCTGCCACTCCCTCCCCCATCTTCGAAGGCAGGAGTTATAAAGACATTTATGTTAATTACAAACCTATTTGAGATAATTAACTATGTTTTTATAATATGCGCGAACATGAATATCTTAGAGTAGCAAAACACACTCTCCGTGCAATCTGATAGCATTACTAAGCTCACAATTAGAAAATAAGAGAAG
>NW_020871955.1:285581-293418 GCF_003789085.1 Penaeus vannamei
CTATCACAAAAACAAATCATGCTCTTTAGCATTGCGCAAACCTACATTTACTTAATACGAAAAACTTTTTGCAGCATAAAAATGTATTGAGAACTGACTTGCTATCTAATAATTCCCTTCAGGATATAACCGTAAGCGCCAAGGCACTGAACAACTTAAGCTATTGGCTCTTTTCTCTAAATCACTATCTATAGTTTGTGAATAATTGGTTTATAAATAGGGTTGCATAAATTATTGGCATTTATTGCATTTCTCTTTTCTGTAAGCAAATAACACTATGAGCAGGGATGGAGCTGGTAAGGGGACCAGTCTCTCTCTCTCGCTCTCTCTCTGTCTGTTTCCTTTCTCTCTGTCTGCCTGTATACGTCTGTCTTTGTCTCTGTTTCTGTCTCCCTCTTTCTCTCTCTCTCCCTCTCTTTATGTATATACATGTGTGTGTGTGTGTGTGTGTGTGTGTGTGTGTGTGTGTATACATATATATATATATATATATATATTATAATATATATATATATATATATATATATATATGTGTGTGTGTGTGTGTGTGTGTGTGTGTGTGTGTGTGTGTGTGTGTGTGTGTGTGTGTGTGTGTATGTATATGTATGTATATACATACATACATACATACATATATATATATATATATGTATATATATATATATATATATATATATATATATATACATATATGTGTGTGTGTATGTGTGTGTGTGTGTGAGTGTGTGAGTGTGTGGTGTGTGTGTGTGTGTGTGTGTGTGTGTGTGTGTGTGTGTGTGTGTGTGTGTGTGTGTGTACATAAATACACATATTTACATATATGCATATATATATATATATATATATATATATATATATGTATATATATATACACATCTATATATATTTATTTATGTATTCATACATATGTTTGTCATTTTACTGATCTGGAATATCTGAATTTCTATATTTGTTTATATGTTTGAGCATTTAATATCACTCCGTCATGTTTATGTCGAAATTTCCTTATTATTCGTATCCTCATTTACAAAAATGGTAGCAACGATTATAATGACATAATTAATAAAATAATATATTTAACAAATAGATAACACTAACGCAATAGATGATTAAACCACCATTTTCTTTTTTATAAAAACTTTTCCTGATGACTTCTCGTTTTTTGGGTTCTATACATCGTGATTTTTTTTAGGAATTTTTTCATAAATCACTAACAATGTAGCAGTTTATCAGATATGCATCTAACCAACAAGCTGCTAGTTGCAATTTCCATTACTACCATAAGTATTATCCACTGTCATTTCGCTATTATCAACATCAAATACATTTGAAGGGACAGGAAAGGGGTTTTGGTAGATAATAATAAATATGAGGAAATGTATATGAGACAGAAACAGGGTGAGGGAGAGAGAGAGAGTAGAGAGAGTGTGTGTATGTGCGAAACGTATAATTTTCAAATGTCTCTATATTTTTTTTTCTTTTATAAAAGTGAAGTATCGGATATTCGCATCCGCATACAGTTTAAAATCTGCATTTATATACATCCGCGGATTTTATTATAACTAATATCTATACTGTTATCCGCGTTTGCCTTTTTTTAATGATTGAACATCCGCAAATGACGAGTGCGGATATTCAGATATTTCATCTCTCCTCTCGTCTTTATAGTTTTCGGCTCTCTCCCAACATATAAATGAAACTGCTGGATGAACCCAATGGCGTATTAATCAAAGTGCCGAATATTAGCATGTAACATACGATATTTTACACACACATCTTTATGCATGTGTGCGCATGTGTTTGAACGTCATGCTGTCAGCAAATGTTTAAAATGTTCTTTTAGTTCTTTATGTATTATCATCTATGTTCAGTGAGATGTGCTATGGATTGTCTTATTCTTATTTTTCTATTTTTATTTATCCGTGTTGGCGGGTACTCAGTAACCTGCTTATATAAAAGTATATTATTATTATTAAAAGATAAGAAAACGGGAAGCACACTAGAAAACTTTCGAGGAAAAGTTTGCGTGTTTTAAGAACCATTTAAATTCAATTTCTATTTTATTTTTGTTAAAGCTTTTATTTGTTATTTAGCCCAAACTTTCAACACACATACACATATATATATATATATATATATATATATATATATATATTATATATATATATATTATATATATATATATATATACATATATTAACAAACTGTATCATGGCTTCTTTTTAATTATCAAATCCCGTTGGCTTATGTATTCATGTTCGCAGGTAATAGAAATGCAGTGACGTATATATTATCGAAGAAAATGGATAGAATTTAAAGGAAAACAAGAAAGTCCAATGTTGAGAGCTTTCGGTGATATATTTCGTTTTTTTAAACTTTATTTCTGTCGAGTTTAATTTGATTCATCTAAACAATTTTATTTATCTGCCTTCGTTCAATCTATTTTCCACTTCAGTTTTTTTCTTTCTTTTTTTCATTCGATAATTTCATCATTCTAAATTTGGTTTATTTCATGGAAACTTAGGCTACAGTATTTTGGTTTGGTGTGCGCGCGCGCGCGCGTGTGTGTGTGGTGTGTGTGTGTGTGTGTGTGTGTGTGTGTGTGTGTGTGTGTGTGTGTGTGTGTGTGTGTGTGTGTGTGTGTGTGTGTGTGTGTGTGTGTGTGTGTGTGTGTGTGTGTGTGTATAGATATATAGATAGATGTGTTCATGTTTATATATGTATATGTGTGTGAGTGTGTTTGTGTGTGTGAGCGTGTGTGTACAGGGCAGAAATCGCGTTCTTTCACATTTATCTATGTTTCTCATTATCTTACTCCCCTTTCTAATTCTTTGATTATCAGCTTAGTAATACTATCGTATTGACGGGTGTGTGTTTTGCTCTCACGTGTTATAAACACATAGGTCATTAAGCTCAAATAGGTTTACAATCAACATTTAAGATAACTTTAGTATAACTCCTGCCTTCGAAGCGGGGATGGGAGAGGGAGTGAGGGATCGATTTGCTAGTCCTTTTAATTTTAGTTTCCATTTCGTGGTCATAGGCATATTAATGAAGTTTCAAATTATAGGCAGAGTATATTCAGTCTGAAAAAAATCTGACTGTAAACTAAAAGAGATCGAAAATTTTTTATCCCAATTTAAGTTAAAACCATGCTTATTGCCAGTGTGTAAAATATTGAATCAAGAAAAAAATAGCGGTCGAAGCCACAGAGTGAGGAAGATATTGGTTGGAAGATGGATTGATATAGATATAAAGACAGATAAAGATAGCGATAGTGATAGATAGGTAGATAGGATGATAGAGAACATGAAAGAAAATGATAGAAAACAAGAAAACAAGAGAAAGGAAACGATGAAATCAATATCAATCAATTAACATAATAAATAAAATTGAAAACCCAAAAGTGGACCTGCGTGTGATTCCACACTTGGCATGGAACAGTCTCGAACGTGGGTCTGTGAATTACTAGACCAGCACGTTAACCATTCCTCCACCTTGACGATCTTCCGATACTAAAGAAATTCATGCTATATTTAAACTAAGCATTTGTTGCATAACCACATGAATGGTAAACCAATATATATAAGCATCTGTCTTATGTTTTTTGACACAGACATGCCAGTTGAATACAGTACCACATTTTAAGCAAATTTTAAAGTGACAAATTGTACTAAAGAAGCCATGAAAAGGACATTAGTATTACAATAGTTGTAATTTCCATTAGTAGTATAAGCATTATATACTCATTATCACTACTTTCATTATCTCTAAACATACCATTTTATTATCATTATTGTCAGTTTTGTTTTGTTGCTGTTATTGTTATTATCTGTCTCTGACTTCTATCTGCGAGTATAACATTTCAATGTGCCAAACATATTAAGTGAAAATCATATTTTAATGTAGTCAACTGATTTTTAACTCATTGTAAAATGCTGTACTGATACATCCTCAGCTGTCTGTGCATTAAAGCGAGATAAATATACCTTCATTTAACACATTAATATTTGAGCTCTGTTTTAAGGAAATATCATCATATTTTCCTATATATTAATATGTTCAACCCTTTTTCATTTTTAATGCTTACATTCCAGCGTCCCAGATATGTACACAATCAAAATCTACAATTACGAAAATAAGTAAATCACAGTAAAATAGTTAATTTTTAAAATGTTCTTTTAGTTTTTTAGATATTTTTATTAACAAGCTGTATCATAGCTTCTTTTTAATTATCAAATCCCGTTGGCTTACGTATTCATGTTCGCAGGTAATAGAAATGCAGTGACGTATATATCACAGAAAATGGATAGAATTTAAAGGAAAACAAGAAAGTCCAATGTTGAGAACTTTCGATGATAGATGATATTTATCTGTGTTGGCGGGTACTCAGTAACCTGCTTATATAAAAACAGATAATTAGTAAAATGGGAAAACGGGAAAACACTGTAGAAAACTTTCGAGGATAAGTTTCCGTGTTTTAAGAACCATTTATATTCAAGTTCTATTTTTAATTTTGTTAAAGCTTTTATTTGATATTTAGCTCAAAGTTTCAACACATACACATATATAAATATATACATATACATATGCGTGCGTGTGTGTGTAAGCCATGCCATCAGTAATTTTTTTTGTTCTTTTAGTTTTTTAGATATTTTTTTAACAAGCTGTATCATGGCTTCTATTTAATTATCAAATCCCGTTGGCTTACGTATTCATGTTCGCAGGTAATAGAAATGCAGTGACGTATATATCACAGAAAATTGATAGAATTTAAGGGAAAACAAGACAATCCAATGTTGAGAACTTTCGATGATAGATTTCGTTTTTTTACACTTTATTTCTGTCGAGTTTAATTTGATTTATCTAAAAACTTTTATTTAATATATCTTCCTTCTTTTAATTTATTTTCCACTTCAGTTTTTTTCCCTTTTTTTCATTCGATATTTTTATCATTCTAAATTTGGTTTATTTCATGGAAACTTAAGCTACAGTATTTTAGTTTGGTGTGCGTGCATGTGTGTGTGTGTGTGTGTGTGTGTGTGTGTGTGTGTGTGTGTGTGTGTGTGTGTGTGTGTGTGTGTGTGTGTGTGTGTGTAGATATATAGATAGATGTGTTCATGTTTATATATGTATATGTGTGCGTGAGTGTGTCTGTTTTTGTGTGTGTGTGCAGAACAGAAATCACGTTCTTTCACCTTTATCTATGTTTCTCATTATCTTACTCCCCTTTCTTTTTCTTTGATTATCAGCTTAGTAATACCATCATATTGTACGGGTAGTGTGTTTTGCTTCTCACGTGTTATAAGCACACAGGTCATTAAGCTCAAATAGGTTTACAGTCAACATTCAAGATCACTTTCGTATAACTCCTGCATTCGAAGCGGGGGTGTTGGAGGGGGGGGTCGATTTGTTTGTCCTTTTAATTTTAGTTTCCATTTCGTGGTCATAGGCATATCAATGAGGTTTCAATTTTTAGTTAGAGTATCTTCAGTCTGAAAAAAAAAATCTATCTGTAAACTAAAAGAGATCGAACATTTTTTATCCCAATTTAAGTTAAAACCATGCTTATTACCAGTGAATAAAATATTGAATTAAGAAAAAAATATATTGGTCGACGCCACAGGGTAAGGATACAGGTTGGTAGATGGATATAAAGATAAAAAGAGATAGCGATAGTGATAGATAGATAGGTAGATAGGATGATAGAGAGAGAACATGAGAAAAGAGAATGAAAGCAAACAAGAAAACAAGAGACAAGAAACGATGAAATCAATATCAATCAATTAACATAATAAATAACATTGAAAACCCAAAAGTGGACCTGCGTGTGATTCCACACTTGGCATGGAACAGTCTCGAACGTTGGTCTGTGAATTACTAGAACAGCACGTTAACCATTCCTCCACCTTGACGATCTTCCAATTTTAAAGAAATTCATGCTATATTTAAACTAACCATTAATTGCATAACCACATAAATGGTGAACTAATACATATATGCATCTGTCTTCCGTATTTTTGACGCAATGCCAGTTGAATAAAGAATCATATTCTACTCAAATTTTAAAGTAACAAATTGTATTAAAGAAGCCATGGAAAGGACATTAGTATTACAATAGTTGTAATTTTCATTAGTAGTATAAGCATTATATACTTTCATCATTATCTCTAAATATATTACCATTTTTATTATTATTGTTATCATTTTTGTTTTGTTGCTGTTATTGTTATTATCTGTCTCTGTGATTATAACATTCCAATGTGCCGTACATAGTAAGTGAAATCATACTTTAATGTAGTCAACTGTCTGTTCATTAAAGCGAGATAAATATACCTTCATTTAACACATTAATATTTGAGCTTTGTTTTAAGGAAATATCATCATATTTTCCTATATATATGTTCAACCCTTTTACATTTTTAATGCTTACATTCCAGCGTTCCAGATCTGTACACAATCAAAATCTACAATTACTAAAACAAGTAAATCACAGTAAGAATACATTAGCGTTTTGCCAACCTCCATTGGTTTGACCTGAAGTAAAGATAGGCTGGGTATAATCCACTAACCGCTGACTGCAGACCTCTGACCAAAATCGATACTTGGTATAAATCTTTCCGTTTTCCTCCCTGCCAGTTATACATCCGAATGTTCATGCCAATTTTAGGAAGAAATATGATGATAAAGTCTAAGAATTTACAGCAGATTTGGTGTTTAGCAAAATATGGCGGCACGGGCTAAGCTTTGCGGCGTTTCTCAATTTTGCGAAGGCATTTTCTCCCACTTAGAATAATCAAATCCTTGGTCGTGTGTCTTTTAGTGTTACTTTATAACCTTTGTGTTGTAAATAAATGCCCTATTCGATGTTTCGAGTGAAATTCATCGCTCGGTTTACAAGAGTCTCCTTTCAAAATTTATTGAGCTCAGACCCATCCATGGTCTTATGAATTATATCGACTGCATATAACATTTATTTTGTGGATCAGGGGTTCGTTCATAGATTTTTTTTTTCTATCATACCAAGTATAGATTTTAGTCAGTGTTCAGTGGTCAGAGATCAGATTATACCCAGCCCTCTGAAAACAAGGCAACGCCAGGGACAGCCAGCGTGCTGGCGTTCCACGAAAGGTGTTGACTTCAGCAGTAACCGCTACTATCTAGCAAATCAAAAGATTAAAGTGGCGCGAAATGTTATCACTTAAAATACCAATTAATAATATCTTAACGTACAGTTAATCTTATAAAAAGTTAAACAAATTGTTCACTAACCACAGCCATCATTCACTCACATGCACATACACCTATATGCTGTCACACATATTGATAATCTCTCTAACAAATCCAAGCAAGCATATACGCATAATATCTGCTTATAATGACTTTTTTCCACTTAATCCTTCTCACCTGCCAATTTTACAACTTATTTCCCTTTCAATTCAGTTACTGATAGGGTTTCTATTGACATGTTCATTTGTAAGAATAATAATCCATTGTTAATGACTTTGTTTATGTGAAGAGTGAGACAGATATACAGACAGATAGGTAGACAGACTGATGGAAAGAGAACACGAGAGGAAGAGAATGAGAGAAAACAAGAAAAAAGAGAAGAAAATCCATCAACATACATTAACATAACAAATAAAACTGAACACCGAAAAAAATACCTACGTGTGATTCCACATTTGGCATGGAACAGTCTCGAACGTGGGCCTTAAAACTATGTACCTGCGTATTAACATTCATTTCACCATAAGAAAATTCCAAGTATCAGCACTAGCAATCACAGGCACTAAATGTGTGCTTACGCTCTATGAATACATCGAATTCTGTGAAT
>NW_020871955.1:293979-301479 GCF_003789085.1 Penaeus vannamei
ATCAATGATGTAATATATGATGACATAATATATTGATGGATAATATTATTATCACTGGATGATAGATAATAATGATAATAATAATGAATGATAATAATAATGATGATAGATAATGATCTAAGAATTGATGATCAATAATATGATGATAAATAATCGATGATTAATAATTATTGATTATACTCAATACATGATGATATATATAATTGATGATAATAATAATGATATTTATCTGATCAAATGGAAAGAATAAATGAATGAATACATGATGAATAATGAATAAGTATAATGATAGCATTTGACAATAATGATAATGTGAGTGATAATGAATGATGACAATAAGTAGAATAATAACAACAAAAATAATAGTGTTAACAATAATGAATAGTGCATCCCTACTAACAGTAATAATAAAAATATTCATTGCAATATCATTACATAAATACATGATAATGATGAAATGTAATAGTAAAAATGGTAGCGATGACTATAATGATAACAGATAATGATGCTGAGATAGCTAAAATTATGATAATGTAATGATGGTATTTATAATAACATTATATCAAATAATAATGTAACATTAACAATGAAGGTATCAAAGAAGATAATGATAAGTTATAGTGATAAAGATAGTTATGTATTAATAATGGTAAATAAAATGGGTAAAAAAATAGAAAAGCAATAATAACAATAACAAATGATAACATACAATAACAATAATGATATCACAGGATAATAAAAATAAACGATAATCAATTATAATAATATTATTTAATTGAAAATAGTGGATATAATAATATTAATAAACAATAATCGATAATAACAATGACAATGATGATAATAAGATATAATAATTATCATCATCTATATAATAGCAGTAATAATAATCATACGATATTAAAAATGATAATGAATATTAAGTAGAGGATGACATATAATCGATAATCACATATAATAATCGAGATATAGATAAAATGACGCTTTGATGATAATAGTATTGACTTTTTAGTTTTGATAATGAAATATTTTTAGGATACTGTTATGATAATGAATTATAATACGGATATAGTGGATAGATAAAAACTATTAAAATCGGCAATAATATGAAAATAAATACAGTTAATCATAATGATAATAACAATAAAACAGTAACGTAAAATAATATAATGATATGATAATAATGATAAAATAAAAATAACAATAACAATAATAAAAGTGTAATAATGATATGAATAATGGTAATAATATAATAGGTAATAATATGATATAATAATAATAATAATAATAATATAATTATAAATAATAATAATAATAATAATAATAATAATAATAATATAATGATAATGATAATAATAATCATAATAATAATTATTATTATAATTAATAGATCAATATAGTAATTAAAATATATTAATTATAATTATAATATAATTTAATATTTAATATAATAATAATTAATAATTATATGAATAATAAAATTACTACTCTATATAGTACAAGCTCTGGTAACCGATATTTTCATATAATGATGTGGGACTCTGAAACTGAATGTGATAACCGTTATAATATTGTGCCATTTGCACCATAAGGTTTACTTAGTCTGAAACAATAGACGTCGGATAAATACACCAATACAGATGTTCCTCGGCAACTCCACGTCTGTGAGGCCCTGGCTAGTTCTGGCCCTTCCTCTTTGGCACTCGTTCCACGACGTATCGTGGTCAAGAGAGATGCTTGTCAGGTTCGGATCTGAAACATGTCGCTCTGATGCCGCCATGGGAACGAGTGAGTTGTGCGTCTCTGCGGCATCTATTGGGTTTGAGGTTAAGTACTGCTGACTGTATGTGAAAGTGATAACGCTAGTGATAGTTGTTGAGCTCAAGTGGTATATAAGGATATATGAATGAACAGTAATAATAACAATTATATAGGTTAAACTGATATAATAATTATATTATTAAATTAATGATAATAAATTATTACAATTATTGAAATAAAACGAATAACTGCTAATAACAATGGAGTAAGATAATAGCACCTAAATATAAAATCTTATATATTTTAATGATAATATCGGAGACGATACCGTCAAATGCTTAATGAAAACAAAACATTGTGAAACCTCCTTGATAGGCTCTCGAAAACTCCTGTCCTCAGAACCCAAGTCCACGCGCGCTAGTCCTATTCACTCGAATGTCTACTCTGAGACCTACATTATCATCGAAAGTAATGTAGTCAATTGTCCTTGCTTGAAATACTTAACTTCCTCTAGCAGGGTAGGTTTTTGGCACGCAAAGAATATCTCACTCTTACGTATTAGGGTAATACAGAGTGTTGATCCCCATGTCCCTGCTTAATAAAACGCTTTATCCATATAGTGCATATGAATCAACATAGTACTTGATTCTAAGCATGATGTCCTAAATTTGTCATCAAAATATATATCACATTCATAAATATATGCATTTATAGCCGATCAGAGTCTAAATCTCGCAGCTCAACTAGTATTGTGTAACTAGTATTATAATTCACATGCATTACATCCTTAAGTTTTCCTACTCTTATTCGAATCTATGGACTATAGATGTCTAATTAATGTATTTGAGATTTAGTTTGTGATAGAAAGATTATAAAATGATTGATAATGATTTATCATACCAGGTTGAATAATGATAACAGTAATGATCCATATATAGCAACAACAGCGACGGTAATGATAATAAGTAGAAATAATTCAAATGATGCTGTATTGTATATAAATATGATAACTAATAGGTACGATATAATTGAAAATAGATAATGTTCATTATCTGAATTGCATTATGATATGATAACTTCGATGTAGTGATAATGATGATCAAGCAAATAGATGCAATTACATAATTACCAACAACCAGTAATTGAATATTGTGATACCTAAACTATAATATATTATATACCAATATCATGAAGCATATTATTAATTATGGTTAATAATAAAGAATAATGATGACAAGATACGTAAAAGATAATGATGATTGAATAAGATTATAATGATATACAATAATATTGATTTAGTGATAGCACAGAATTATATATGATATTGATTGGTTTATTGTTTATATAATTATAACTAAATACATATTATATAATAATACGATTTAACTATTAACATTTGATTATGTTTATCCAAGAAGATAATGTCGTATTCAGGATTTGAATAGGGGTAGTGGGTTATTGAATGATGACCGTGATAATGATGATAATGCAGGATTATGATTCAATAATAGAGATTAATTAGAAAAAATCCGCAGTAAATATTATATAGATAAACAATAATGAGCTAATCTGAAACAAATGAATAACAATACAATAACAATTAATGTAATAGCAAGGATAATACCTCAATAATAATGATAATAACAATGATAAATAAATGAAAGATTATTTAAGTGATGGTAAATATGATTAACAAGTGATAATGCAATGACAATAATGATAATAATGAATACTCAATAACATATGATAAAAATAATAATGATATCTGATGATAATAGATATATAATTATGATCATTATAATCATAAACAGCAGTATATGCACAACGGGAAATCATAATATTAAAGGGTGATAAAAATGGTAAAATCACATAATTAAGGTAGGATGTAATACAATGATGTTGATAATATAAGTAATCAATTAAGACATAAAATGACATAATAATATAGATGTGATAGATAATTAGGGAATGGGAGTGTATTTACAATGTGTTTTGAGATAATGAACGTAAGGATTTTTAAGGATATGTGTTAAAGGATAAGTCTTTATAATTAAGGATTAGTAGTGATATATAACAATGTATAGGAAATATCTGGCGATTAAATAATAAATGATTAAATAAGATAATTAAATACATCGATAATAACAATATATAACAGATAATAAGTATTTACTATATAAATAATTACGTATTATAAATTTTAAATAAGATATAATCATTATGCATATATAATTAAGTGAGAATGAAATATATATAAATAATAATTAATAAATAAAAATAAATATATTTAATCAATAAATAATTAGTATCGGAATAATAAATAGTAATAGTTAATGGTAAAATCTAAAATTCATATTATAATCAACAATCATAAAGAAACAATATAAAATTAAAATAAACTCAGAGGCTAATTTAATCAAACTCATATCACATTGGACTCAAAATACAAAAGTAATATAAGTAGTATATATTCTCGATCAAATATAGAAATTATATAAAATAAATAAAAAGTTATAGTTATTTTATAGATAAAATTTATAAATGAAGTAATGAACAAATTAATAAAGATTAAATAATATAAAAGTTTAGTAGTAATATAATAATAATATAACAATAATAATAACATTATAATAATAATTTGTAATTAGAAAATAATGATAATATAATACATAAATTGAAATTAATAATATGATAGAAAATTAAATAACTGATATTAAAGGATGTATCAAATTTAAGATACTGAGAGAATACCGAGAGTATTATCAAAAGATGTGGGATCATTAGCAATAACTGAAGTAGAATTAACACGTATATGAACATTGGGGCAGGCAAGGAATATAACGTTGAGGAAAAGACTGGATAATTCGCAATTAACCAATAAGATTCAGTAAGGGCAAAAATACACCAATCTATGTGACGGAACCCAGAAGATGGACCTTACTATTAATTACCTTGGCACATGCCCACAGACTGTAACGTACAAAGAGCTGTCACTACACCTGAAAACATATCGTCCCATGAATGTCGTCGGGAACAGTGCTGCTTCCAGGCATACATTGGTATGATGATATAACTGACTGATAGATAAGAAAACGCAATGTACATTAAATATAATTGAATTGAATAAATAAAAACATACTTAACAATTAATGATAATCTTATTGATACACACGTAACAGAATACCACTAATAGTCTCATAAGTCCAATAATGATGCTAAATCAGCATCTCACTCAACGACTACAGACAACGATATTAGCTATCACACAACAAATGGTATCAAGAAATACGTCAACTCACACAGCAAAATCGCTAAATCAAACAACACGACAAACGCGAGACCAGACCGAAAAGCTGGTTTAGAGAAACAAACGTTATTAATGTCAAACCTACAACTTGACCGCGTCTCGAACACCACTGTCCACAGAAATCACCAAGAGTCTCAGCGCGACTACCACCACCGAGCTATCGCCCGAAAGAAACAGCAATTGTCATGCTTAAATATTAGAGTCTTAACAGGGGTTCGTTTGGGGCAATGAATCCTTCGAATAAGGCCAAGAACTGTATCGTTCCCTGCGTTAATAAAAAGCGTCTTTAAGGCAGGCAGGCCAATGTCAAATAACACACATATAGTAGCGTACTCGGGCCGGACCGAGCTATCGGCAACTCAAACGATTTCGTAAATCTGCCTGCTTAAAGATACTTAGTTTTCTGACTATAATTCCAATAATGGCTGAGTGTAGTCAAATGATCCTGAGATAAGATAATGGAATGGTGAATATTGAAATGACATTGAGATGGATAATGATAATAATAATAAGAGGTAACTAATGATATATTATTATAGAGCACACAATAATAAAATAATACTGAGATAAGATAAAAGAGGCGATGATGGCAATAATGATATGATGTTGTTGAACATCTAATCTTTGATGATAATGCATATGAAGATTGACGATGAAGTAAAGATAACAAGAACGAAAAATGACAGTGATATAACAGTGGATAAGGGAATCCATAACCGTAAAAGGAAATAAGATTGAATAGATTAGAGCAAGAGTAAGACTAGATAGGTGAAAGTGGAAGATGAAGGAGGATAAGAATAGATCGGAAGAAAGGGAATGGATATTAAAATGAGGGAGATTACGATAGAGTAATAATAAGAGTGTGGATGAATCGATGATACAAATAATTAGGAGCGTAATAGAAAATATTAATAAAGTGATGAATAGGTAATACATATAATAATATAATAATAATTAATAATAATAATAATATATGATCAATAGATAGATAATAAATAATAAAATAATATAACCATAAGAAGAGAACGATCAAGAGAATGATATGGATGAGTAAAACATAATTGATAACGCGTAATAAAAAGATATAGAATAGAAAAAAATTATGGATAAGACATGATAAATAAGATAAAAAATAATAACGATAATAGATGCAGAATGGGTGATAATAATGGATAGCAGGATGGAGTGAATAGATAAGATAAGATGGGAATAGATGAAGATGGATGAAAATGAGTTATAACGTAAATAGGAAGTGGTTAGTAAGGATAAATAAGTAGTAGGTGAAGAAATAGCATGGAAATGAGCAAATGATGTAGAAGACAGTAAGTCAGACGGACTATTGAGAAGAATGGAATGGGGTAGAAATGAGGAATGTTTGGTGATAAGTAAGAGGAGGAGTGAGACAACAATGATAATTGGATAATGTCACAAAGTAATAAGAATGATGGGTGGTCGGTCAAATAATGGTAAATGATACTACTACTACTATACAATAATAACAGATGATGGATAGTAATATAATGAGATGGGATTATATTTATGATAATAATGATAATAACAATGTATTAGAATCGGCACTAATGATGAAAATAATAAGTAATAATATGATAATGATAAATGATAATCGAAAATGAAAATAATGATAACACGTAATAACAAAATAATGATCTTTTATAATAGTAACAGGATATAATGATTAATAGGATATATTTAACTGATAATAAGAACGACAATACAGACAATAACAATAGTAATGATACATAATAAAGCAAATTAAAAAGTATCATTATCTCAATACAAATGCTAATAACGAAGAAAGCGCCACCGCTAATGCTTTGAAAACAAAAACATGGACCCTCGAGATATGAACATTACCTAGCGTGGATACGCGGATAGCGGAGCCGGTTTTTGTACCATAGATTCTTCTAACGTGTAAGAGTGTCTACATCATAAACACCGTGGTAAGAGTGGCACCAGAAGGAGGACTAGGGTCGGGCACGAAGAAGATTGCGCATTGGAATCATGCTTAAATGACTATAGTAAGAAGACTTTGAATCAGGAGGGCGTTGTAGTGGATAGAAGCCAAGGAGAATTGTAACGCTTTCCATGCTGTAATGAAGAAACGGAGCTTGAGTTGCAAGCAAGGGGAGGAGCAGGAGAAGGAGGAAGGAGTTGAATTGAGAATGAGAATGAGGAAAAAGAGGGGAGGAAGAGAAAGGAGAAGGGGGAGGAGGAAGAGAGAGGAGAAGAAGAAGACGAAGAAATAGAAGGAGAAGAAGAAATGGAAAAGAAGGAAAATAATAAGAATAAGAAATAATAAGAGGAAGGATGGGGAGAAGGACGAGAAGAAGGAGAAGGAGGAGAGAAGAAAAAGTCATAGAAAAGAGGAGACTATTTAACGGGAGAAAAATAGATTATGAACAACAAAGGAAACG